>JANFCV010000244.1:475000-480000 GCA_024500475.1 Phthorimaea operculella
TTTCGTACAGTCTGAATCCTTCTTATATACTATTTTAGCTGTCGTGTTTCCTCTTAGATATCTCAGGGTCTTCTTGACATTGTTCACATCCTGAGTAGTAGGATTTTCCATATGTCTACTTTCTGTGTTGACAGCATAGGTCAGATCTGGTCTCGTCTTATTGCTTATGTATAGAAGTTGTCCAATCGCTTCTCGATAAGGAAACTTAACTTCTGAGCTAGCTTCTTCTTCAACATTGTTAGATGTATCAATGGGAGTAGAGCTTGGTTTTGCAGATGACATATTAAACAGGTCCAGAATCTTTTCTGCCTGCACATTTTGATTTCTTTCTACACCGGTATTCGTTTTTCTGACTTTCATTCCCAGGTAGTTATCTGCTTTTGTAGTGTATGTCATCTCAAAGTCTTTTTTAAGACTGTTTATCAGTTCTAGGATTTTCTCTTCATCCTTGCCGATGATTATTCCGTCATCAACGTAAATACCCATGATAATGGTGCTATCTTCGTTTTTGAACAGACATTTGTCGCAGTTCAGTTGCTTCAAGCCATGTTTTCTGATAGTGGATGAAAATTTCTTATTCCAGTTCATAGGTGCCTGTTTTAAGCCATATAAGCTCTTTTTAAGTTTGCAGACTTTCTTTGAAGGGTCGAAGTCATAGCCTTCAGGTATTCTCATGAATATATCTTCTTGTAATGGGCCATAAAGGAAGGCTGTCTTGACGTCCAGTGTCATTATGTGATAGCCTTTAGACGCAGCAATGGCTAAGATTGTTCTGAGTGAAACATTGTTCATGACTGGACTGAAAGTTTCGTCATAGTCGATTCCTTCGACTTGTTGGCATCCTTTAGCAACCAATCTTGCTTTATATTTGTTGCTATCACTTTTTATTTTTAATATCCACATATTTGATATGATCTTTCTACCTTCGGCTTCTTTTCTATCTACTATATCCCATACTTCGTTCTTTTCTAGAGATTCTTTTTCAGAGTTGATCGCCTTAATCCACTCTTCCTTTTCAGGACTATTGATAGCCTCCTGGTATGACAGGTAAGTAAAGAAGTCTTGAAATCTTTTAGGTAGACTTATTGTTCTTCTGGGTCTTTCAGATTGTTCATTGTTTACTTGGTTTTGTGTTACAGGTACAGGTGCTTCAGCGTTTTGTTCAGGTTCTACTGTTTCTATTTCAGGTTCTACAGTTACTGAACTTGTTGAAGGTTGTTCGGGTTCTGCAGTTGTTTCAGGTTCTGTTATTGTTTCAGGTACTGTAACAGTGTCTTCAGGTTCTGTAATTGTTTCTGGTTCTGCTTCTTGTACGTACTGTTTTAGGTAAGTGAAAACTTCACTTTTATGTTTTAGCAGGTAAGTCTCTGTATAGTCTGTATAATCATCTATCAGAGATAGAACGTACCTTTTACCATCATGTGTATTTGGTGTTACTGGGCCAAGAACATCAGTGTGTATTGTATGGATTTTCTTTCAGATCTGCGTCTAGTGCCAAAGGTAATCTAGTCTGTTTGGCTTTAAGGCAGATTTCACAGGTTGAGTCAGTTTTCGACATCTTCCTTTTTAATATTTAATCCATTCACTGAGTTTAGTATTTTTTTAAGTGTTTCTTTACCTGGATGTCCAAATTTTTTATGCCAGTCTTCAGCTGTTTCTCCAAGGTAAGCATTTTCTTTGCAGTTTATTTTTAGGTCAACATTGTAGATACCATTTTCATTTTTTGTTCCTTCTAGGATTATTTCATTATCTTTCTTGATCAAGACCTTTTCTTTTGTGAACGTTACTTCGCCATCATTATCAGTTATTTGATGCACTGATAGTAAGTTCTTTTTCAGGTTTGGAATGAACA
Organism: Phthorimaea operculella; assembly: GCA_024500475.1. NCBI lineage: Eukaryota > Metazoa > Arthropoda > Insecta > Lepidoptera > Gelechiidae > Phthorimaea > Phthorimaea operculella. The sequence goes on from JANFCV010000244.1 coordinate 476,853, forward strand.
AAACATTACCAAATTTTACTTTTTCTGTTTCCAATGATCCCTTTAAGTCAGATTGTAGTTTTACGTCCTTTTCTGCAGTTTGGACTTCGATACTGCATATTTCCGTGTTCGATAGAATATCTTCTTTATTAGTCATATGGACTGTGCATCCGGAGTCCACTGCGAACTCGGTGCAGGTGCATTTTATTTTGCTCTTCTGAGCTTCTGACAGGAAAGATATGTGTTTGTTATTGTGTTTAGTTTTGAAGTAGCAATCTTTGGCCTCATGGTTATGTTTTTTACAAATTTTGCATATTTTGAAGGGTTTATTGTTGTTTCTTTTGAAAAAACAGTCCTTTTCTGCATGATTATTTTTCTTGCAGAAGGAGCAAAACAGCTTCCTATTCAGCTCTGCTTTGAAAGCTATTGGAGCGGTATCTGGATCCTCCTGTTTTCTCTGCTCTTCGCAGATTAGCCTGGTGGTGAGGTTATCCAATGTCCTTTCATTAGCAGAGCGTTGAAATCGCTCGGAAAATAAACTATGTGACGCTAAAAACCTAAAACCAAAAGTAATAACTAAAACCAAAAGTAAAAACTAAAAATTAAAAAAAGTCACATAGAAAATCCTAAGGAAAAGAACTAAAACGTAATAAAAATGGAGTCGACGATAAAGTTCGAAGAGCTAACCAGCGTACAAAAACTTAGCAATGCAGAGTCATATCCTATGTGGAAGTTCCAAATAGATATCCTACTGAAAAGCTGCGGTCTATATGAATTCGTGCAAGATGGCGATATACAGAGGCTTTCGCTCGGGCCAAGTGACGATTCAAAGAAAGATGCCCAAGCGCAAAGGATTATAATACAGTCAATTGATAAAAAAAACATTCCGCTCGTTATGACCTGTGATAGTGCAAAATTAATGTATCAAAAACTCTGCAAGACGTTTGAAAAATCGACTGACCAACAGAAATGCAACCTTTTACAAGAGTTTTACAAATATAATTACAATGAGAAAAATGACATGACTTTCCATATAACACACATTCAAAACCTGGCCCATCAAATCAACCTACTAGGCGAGAAAATCAACGAAAGCATGATCATTTCTAAAATTCTCTCGACAATCCCTCAGAAATATAATTACTTTGCTACTGCGTGGGAGTCTTGCCCTCTCCATGAAAGGACATTGGATAACCTCACCACCAGGCTAATCTGCGAAGAGCAGAGAAAACAGGAGGATCCAGATACCGCTCCAATAGCTTTCAAAGCAGAGCTGAATAGGAAGCTGTTTTGCTCCTTCTGCAAGAAAAATAATCATGCAGAAAAGGACTGTTTTTTCAAAAGAAACAACAATAAACCCTTGAAAATATGCAAAATTTGTAAAAAACATAACCATGAGGCAAAAGATTGCTACTTCAAAACTAAACACAACAACAAACACATATCTTTCCTGTCAGAAGCTCAGACAACAAAAATAAAATGCACCTGCGAGTTCGCAGTGGACTCCGGATGCACAGTTCATATGACTAATAAAGAAGATATTCTATCGAACACTGAAATATGCAATATCGAAGTCCAAACAGCAGAAAAGGACGTAAAACTAGAATCTGACTTAAAGGGATCTCTGGAAACAGAAAAAGTAAAATTTGGTAATGTTTTGTTCATTCCAAACCTGAAAAAGAACTTACTATCAGTGCATCAAATAACTGATAATGATGGCGAAGTAACGTTCACAAAAGAAAAGGTCTTGATTAAGAAAGATAATGAAATAATCCTAGAAGGAACAAAAAATGAAAATGGTATCTACAATGTTGACCTAAAAATAAACTGCAAAGAAAATGCTTACCTTGGAGAAACAGCTGAAGACTGGCATAAAAAATTTGGACATCCAGGTAAAGAAACACTTAAAAAAATACTAAACTCAGTGAATGGATTAAATATTAAAAAGGAAGATGTCGAAAAATCTAACACAACCTGTGAAATCTGCCTTAAAGCCAAACAGACTAGATTACCTTTTGGTACCAGACGCAGATCTGAAAGAAAAATCCATACAATACACACTGATGTTCTTGGCCCAGTAACACCGAATACACATGATGGTAAAAGGTACGTTCTATCTCTGATAGATGATTATACAGACTATACAGAGACTTACCTGCTAAAACACAAAAGTGAAGTTTTCACTTATCTAAAACAGTATGTACAAGAAGTAGAACGAGAAACTGGCCTTCAAGTTTGCCAAATAAGATGCGATAATGGCGGCGAGTATACAAGCTCAGAACTAAAAGAGTGGTGCAAAAATAAAGGCATAAAGTTAGATTACACTATTGCATACACGCCACAACAGAATGGCAAAGCAGAGCGCTTCAACCGCACCTTGATGGAGAAAGTTAGAGCGTTACTTTATCAATCTAAACTTGATAAAGATATGTGGGGCGAAGCCGTTTACTCGGCCACTTACCTATTAAACAGAATACCCAAAGATGGAGAACTAAAAACCCCAATTGAAAAATGTACAGGACAAAAACCTAATGTAAAGAACATAAAAATATTTGGCTCTCAAGTCTACGCAAAAATCCTTACACCATTAAAAAAACTTGACGCAAGAAATGAAAAACTGGTGATGGTTGGCTATGCGCCGACAGGATACAGGCTCTGGGATACTGAAAAAAGAAAAATTATAACTAGAAGAGATGTTGTTTTCGTTCAACATATAAATGAAACTAAGCCCAATAATGTAAACGAAAACGAAACAATACAAATAATAACAAGTGAAAGGGATGAAATGCCAGAACAACCTGCAAATATCCATAATGTACTAGAATTAATTACAGAACCTGAAGACACTGTTACAGTACCTGAAACAATAACAGAAACTGAAACAACTACAGAACCCGAACAACCTTCAACAAGTTCAGTAACTGTAGAATCTGAAATAGAAACATCAGAACCTGAACCATACACTGAAGAACCTGTACCTACAACACAAAACCAAGTAAACAATGAACAATCTGAAAGACCCAGAAGAACAATAAGTCTACCTAAAAGATTTCAAGATTTTTTTTACTTACCTGTCATACCAGGAGGCTATTAATAGTCCTGAAAAAGAAGAGTGGATTAAGGCCATCAACTCTGAAAAAGAATCTCTAGAAAAGAACAAAGTATGGGA
>JANFCV010000244.1:485000-608276 GCA_024500475.1 Phthorimaea operculella
CCTCTGGGCTTGGGCATCTTTCTTTGAATCGTCACTTGGCCCGAGCGAAAGCCGCTTTACATCGCCATCTTGCACAAACTCGTAGAGACCGCAGCTTTTCAGTAGGATATCTATTTGGAACTTCCACATAGGGTATGACTCTGCATTGCTAAGTTTTTGCACGCTGGTTATCTCTTCGAACTTTATCGTCGACTCCATTTTTATTACGTTTTAGGTTTTTTTCTTTGGATTTTCTATGTGACTTTTTTATTTTTAGTTTTTACTTTTGGTTTTAGTTGTTACTTTTGGTTTTAGGTTTTTACCGTCACATAGTTTATTTTCCGAGCGATTTCAACGCTCTGATGTATTTGAATTGGCATTGACCATGTCAATTTGTAGCACTGACCAGCAGTTAGCGGATGTCTTCACCAAAGGTTTAAAGAAGACTAAGTTCAAAAACTTTGCTACTAAATTATTATCCTTTGAGTGAGTGTATGCTAACTAGAGTTTCATTTGTTTTAGGTATAATTATGCCATAATTTAAGTTAATGTTATATTATTTTTGTTATTTAAGGCAATGCTTGTAGCTTAAGGGGGTGTGTCAAATGTAACCTACTTCACATTGTCTGTGATTTGATTTTAAAAATATAAACTGTCTTCTTCCTTGGATACCTATAACAAACATCTTTTCATTTACTGAAAATATAAAACTTTATTAAAAATATTACGCTACATACCAAATTTCATATTGCCTATTTGCCCTTTGTTTTGCCCAAGTTTTGCCTCTAGTTATTTTCATTTTGCACTAACTAACATTCTTATTTGCATTCTGTTTGGTTTTCATTCTTGTGTTTGCCCTCTCATACACTCAATTTCACTTGCATCTTGGTGCTTTGCACGCTTATTCAATTCGATTCGGGCCGACTATTCCAGCCCGCCGGGGGAAGCCTCTCGTCTTCTATCACCGAGCCGTCTATCCTACGTGCTTCGGGCGAGTGCTGCGCTGCACGCGTCCCTCCGGCCTTCGCTGACGTCGACCGAGTGCTGGTAACCTGTCAAGCTAGAAATTTGAGGAGCGCAAACTGTAAGAATATTCCATTTTCATTACTTTCACCAACTTATTTGCTTACTATCGCATTTGAATTTGTGTGCTGTTTTTATTGAGCTGTTTATTCACTCTAAATTCACAAAATGTCTGAAACAAAGGACCTTGAGACTTTGAAAGAGGCCGGCTTACTAAGTTTAACAATTACTTGGACTCAATAAAAACAGAACAAAAGCTATGTGAACTTCAAGTCAAGGAAGTGCAATTGAAACTAAACATTATCAAAGATCTTTCTTGTGAATTTGAACAACTGCAAAGTCAGATAGAGGAGTTGTGTCTTGATACAATTGATAAAGAGATTGATGAACGGGATGCTTCGGTGGGTGGGTGGGTTCAGCTGTTTGGATTCCAAAATATAAAATAGTTTTAAATTTTAGATGTCCTCCACAAACTTCCATTTTTACTGGTGAGGCTATAGCTATCCTAGAAGCAGTCCTCTATATTGAATCTCACCAGTTAAATAAATCAATAATATTCTCAGATTCCCTTAGCTGCCTACAAGATTTAAAAAAGCTCCCCTTTCATTCCAAAAAGAACTTCATTCTATCATTAAAAATCAAAGAAGCTTTATACAGATGCCACAACTCCAATATAGACATTATATTAGCTTGGATTCCCAGCCACAGTGGTATCACTGGCAACGAAACGGTCGATGCTATTGCTAAGCAAGCTATCCAAATCGGTAATAATAAATACTCTCAAATATTTTCTAGGGATCTTCGTACCTCAGCTAAATCGCAATTACACTCTTCCTGGCAATCTTGGTGGCACTCTCCTGCTGTCTCGGTTGGCAGGTACTATCGTGCTATCCAACCCAATATTCCCTCTTTACCTTGGTTCTTTAAGCATCGTGACCTCGACAAACTTGTTACGTCGGTTATTATTCGGTTACGCCTAGGACACGTCTGCTCTCCAGTTTTTCTGGCTAAGTTACGTATTCGTGACCATTCCATGTGCGAATGTGGAATGGAAGAGGGTACTGTTGATCATTTATTTTTCAACTGTCATAATTTGAATGTTTCTCTATACCAGATGCTCCCCAAATATATTCCACGTCCAGTAAACATAAGCTTTTTACTAACTCTTGTACCGTCTTCGTTTGTTTATGTGTTAGCAAAGTTTATTAAAATTAACAATATAAGAATATAAGATTGTTTGTCCTGTATTTAGTCTTACTAATTTTTATGTTTTGTTTTAGGTTGGGTCTGGAAAAAACCACACGAAATTGTTGTTTTGAATATTTTACCGTCTGTTTTACTTTGTTTTCTCTGACCTTGACGCTGGCAGAATCATCGTCCGAAGGCGATGGAAGCCATAAATTAAAAAAAAAAAAAAACGGGATGCTACTGAATCTAAATTCTGTTTGTTGATAGCTCGTGCTGAAACATTATTAAAACCATACATTCTATCTGAACGTTCTCGTACTGGTAGTTACAAATCTTCAGCAAGCGACGTTCATGAACCTCCTCACAAAGCGAGCTTCAAACTTCCTACCATTCAAATTGCAAAGTTTGATGGCAACTATTCTAAATGGTTGGAGTTCCGCGATACTTTTAAATCGTTGATTCATGATTCAGATCAATTACTGCCAATCCATAAGTTTCACTACATAAATTCCTATCTTATCGGTGAAGCGGGCAAGTTACTCACAAACTTGGAGGTGTCCTCGGACAATTATGAGGAAGCTTGGAATCTTTTATGTGGGCGCTATGACAATAAGAGGCAACTAATACACAATCATTTAAACTCTTTATTCAATATAGAGCAAATTCAAAGGGAATCTGACAAAAATTTGAGATCTCTTGTCGATCATGTGAACAAAGACCTCCGGGCTTTGTCCAGTCTTGGCCAACCTACAGATCAGTGGGACACTATCATAATTCATTTGATCTGTATGAAGCTGGACAATGTTTCTAAGCGTGCCTGGGAGGAATATAGGGGTTCTTTAGAGGACATGCCTACACTCAGCCAACTTCTAAAATTTTTACAAAATAGGGCTGATGTTCTAGAAACATGCTATAAAAAACAAAACAATTCAAGCAATAATTTCACAAACAATCCCAATAATGCAAACAAGTATGAGCGTTCATACAAAACTTTTGTAGCGAATTCTAAAACCAGTCATACTACCCGGACTGGCCGTTCTTCTCAGACTGGCAATTCTTCTCAGACTGGCAATTCTTCTGAGACAACACAATCTCGTTGGGTTTGCAACTTTTGTAGTAGAGAGCACAGCATCTATACATGCCCTCAATTTCTTGCTCTGTCTGTGGATCAAAGGAAAGCTGAAGTCAATAAGCGTTCCCTTTGTGAAAATTGCCTCCGCAAATCCCACAATAATATTCAGTTTTGTCATGGAGGTTCTTGCCGCACCTGCGGTTTGCGTCACAATACCATGCTGTGTCCATCTTCGCAATCAAACCCACCTGTGTCTGCACAGCCAGCTATGACTACCAACAATGAGTCTTCTGTGGAATCTGTGACTTCCAATTTCTCAGCTCAGCCTGCTAAGCATGTGCTTCAGTCTACTGCGGTGATCAAAATTATCAACCCAACCAACAATAAAGAAGAATTCGTTAGGTGTCTTCTTGATGATGGAAGCGACTCCAGCTTCATCTCAGAGCATCTAATGAAAAAGCTAGGCCTGGAGTCTATACCTACTCCGCCTATCCAAGTCATAGGAATTGGTAATTTGCCATGTTGTCAAACAAAAATGTGTTGCTCGCATTGAGTCTCTACATTCTGAGTTCAATGTCACACTTACATTTTCTGTGTTGCCAGAACTCACAGGAAATGCTCCGAGGTCAACAATTGATTATAATCGATTCAAAATCCCCCCTAACATCCAATTAGCGGACCCTACGTTCAATGTTTCTTCTCCAATAGACGCCTTGATAGGTGCTGATTTATTCTGGCATATCATTGACGGTGAGAAACGATCCCTCGGTGATTCTCTACCCTTCCTTATAAAATCACAGCTTGGCTGGTTGATCGGTGGCCCACTATTGGCTATTCGCAGTGACAATATAGCTTCAAGTAACCGTGCTATCACTAGCTATTTTGTTACTAACAAGCAGCTGGATGACAAATTGTGTCGGTTCTGGGAGCTAGAGGAGATTCCTACCAAACGACCTCTCCTCAGTGAAGAAGAAAAGGCCTGTGAGCTTCATTTTAAGGAAAATACTACGCGACTAGAGAATGGACGCTTTTGTGTCAAGCTACCGCTCAAGGAGTCACCATCTACGCTAGGTGATTCATATATCACTGCCAAACAAAGATTTCTCGCTATAGAGAGAAAATTTCGCAAAAATCCAGAATTCAAGAAGGAATATTGCAACTTCATTTCAGAATACTTTCGACTCGGTCGATGTTCTGAACTGCTCACCGCGCCAACGCCCGGCCGCTGCTTCTACCTGCCGTGCCACGCTGTGCTCCGCGTCAGCAGCGAGTCCACCAAGCTGCGCGTCGTGTGCGACGCATCAGCGCCCTCTACCTCAGGCGTATCGGTGAACGATCTTCAATATATTGGCCCAAAGGTACAAGATTCTCTTTTATCGATACTACTGCGATTCCGCCAACATCAATACGTTCTGGCAGGAGATATCGATAAGTTTTTCCACCAAGTCGCCGTTCATGAAGACGACCGCGACCTACAACTGATACTTTGGCGTGAAAATGAGAATCAGCCTCTAAAAACGATCAGGCTCAATACCGTCACCTTTGGGTTTGCTAGTGCCACCTACCTGAGTACTAAATGTCTATGGGTACTAGGTGAAGAGTGTGTTGATACGCAAATCAAGGAAATAATACAACACGATTTCTACGTAGACGATTTATTAACAGGAGCCAATACAAAAGAAGATCTCCTTCACATTCTAAATGCAGTTACTGCACAATTGAAGTCTGGATGTTTCAATCTTCGAAAATTCAAATCAAACGCACCTGACATCTTTCCCCAGTCGAACATCGACCTACAGAGCAAGCTGTGCCTGAGCGAATCCGCCAGCGCGCTCGGCATGGGCTGGTATCCTCAAAAGGACAATCTATACTTCTCGATCGAAACACCTGATCCAGACGATACTAAAAGCGTAACTAAAAGGAGCATACTGTCATCATCTTTCAGCATTTTCGATCCGCTCGGCCTCCTGTCTCCGTGCACCGTCTCACCCAAGCTGCTGCTGCAGCGCGTGTGGGCGCGGCCTCGCCTGGGACGCACCACTCCCCGACCACCTGCGCAGGGAGTGGGGCAAGCTGGTGATGGGACTGCGCCATCTACAACAAGTCACTCCGCCTCGGCGAGTCTTGTGTGACGATGCTGAAGATATACAGCTGCACTCTTTCTGCGACGCCTCGCTCCAGGCGTATGGTGTGTGCATCTATCTGCGCTCTATGAACAGGCGAGGTGACGTCGCTGTCCATTTACTTTGCGCTAAATCTAGAGTGGCGCCTACGAAGCCACCTCTAACGATTCCTAAATTGGAACTGCTCGGTGCTCTTTTAACTTCGAATCTCACGAAGACCGTGCTGGAATCCCTGCGCTGCCCCATCTCCGCCTGCGTGCACTGGTGCGACTCAAGCGTGGTGCTCGCCTGGCTCCGCAGCACCCCCAGCAAGCTGAAAAGCTTCGTTGCCAACAAGGTAGTCGAAATTTGCGAAAACACGTCACTACCCTCATGGCGTCACGTACCGACCGCTTTCAACCCGGCCGACTACATCTCACGCGGCATTCCTGCTGAGAAGCTGCCCGACCTACGGCAATGGTGGTCCGGTCCCTCCTTCCTCGCGATGGATCCTACGGACTGGCCGGTACCAGAAATCAAGAAAAAGGTCGACGATAGTTCACCAGAAGAGAGTGAAGAAAGCTTACCTGAGATGAAGGTTCTATATATATCGCAAGCCGACGATAACGACGACACGGTGGTACATTTTGAAAGGTTCTCAAACTTCTATCGACTGGAAAGAACTTATGCCTATGTTTTGAGATTTATCCACAACCTGAAAAACAAAAATGCAAAATTGCTTGGACCTCTCTCTACTGACGAATTGCGTAAGTCGTTTTCTCTACTGGCGAGAGAGGCTCAAAAGCAATCATTTCCTAAGGAATATCAAGCTCTATCTAAAGGTCAAGTAGTGGGACCTTAAAGCAAAATTCTGTCTCTCAGTCCTTTTCTAAACGAAGATAAAGTACTACTAGTGGGTGGGAGATTAGATCGCTCTACTTACACCTGTAGCAAAAAACATCCTATCATACTAGATTCCAAGCATCACCTCACTAAATTGATTTTTCAGCACCGACATGCCCAGCTGATGCATGCAGGTCCTCAGCTCCTTCTATACTCCATACGCGAGTCCATCTGGCCTGTCAGCGGCAGGAGGCTTGCTCGCAGCATCGTAAATGCTTGCACCGTCTGCAGGCGTTTTAAAGGTCAGACTCTTGCCCCGTGCTCGTCTATCCAAATGCTACCTCTGTATTTTTATTTGCTACGCTATAAGTGCGTACATCTGGATGCAGTAAGTGATCTGTCTAAAGATGCTTTTTAACTTTGCTTACGACGTTTTGTTTCCCGCCGGGGGAAGCCCCACGAAATATTCTCCGACAATGGGCAAAATTTTGTAGCCACTTCAAAAGAAGTAGGTAAATTTTTTAAATAAATCAAATACTGACTTTCTGTCTGACTATGCAGCCAGTGAGCAAATTAAGTTTCACTTTCATCCACCGTATGCGCCTCATTTTTCTGGTTTGGCGGAAGCTGGCATTAAGTCGGCTAAGCACCATATTAAACGCGTTATAGGCAATAATGAATCTATAGGTTACAAGTTTACAAGCGAAATACGATGTACATTGCGTAGCCGGGTAGCCATTAAACACAGATTTGCGCGAAGCCATTTATTCGCTGTGCATTAGTGCGTCGGCTGAAGAGTTACAGGAGATGGTAAATATTATGAATGAGGCTTTGAAAAAGAAAGGAATGAAAGTGAATGTTAGTAAGACGAAAGCAATGGTGCTTGATAAAGAGGAGAGTACGACAGAGTGTACTATTATGATACAAGAGGAGAGAGTGGAGCAAGTGAAAGAGTTTGTATATTTGGGATCTAAATTTACTTCAGATGGAAAGTGTGAAAGTGATATTGAAAGGAGAGTGAATGCCGGCAATATGGTGAATGGAGCATTGCATGCCTTTATGAACAGCCAAAAAGTGTCGAATAAGGCGCGCTTGGCTGTGCATAGAGGGGTGTTAGTTCCAATACTGATGTATGGGAGTAAAAGCTGGGTATGGCATTAAAAATATGAAAGTAGAATAAATGCAGTAGAAATGAGCGCGTTAAGAAGTATGATTGGAGTAAAATTGAGTGACAGGGTTAGGAATAGCGTGATAAGGGAACGTTGTGGTATAAAAGAAGACATAGTGACTGGTATAGAAAAAGGAATGCTTAGGTGGTTTGGTCACGTTGAGAGGATGAATGAAAGAAGATTAACGAAAAAAGTATATATGGCGAGTGTGGATGGGAACGTTGGAAAGGTAAAACCTAGACGAACGTACCTGGACCAAATTGGGACGTTTTCAAGAAAGGTCAGGTCAAAAGTACCCTAAACCGACGAGCGTGCATGAAAAGATTGATGAATGTTGAAGAAGCATGCTGTGTGGTTAGCCTGGCCAGCCCCGAGGCAGTGCCTTTATTTTTATTTTTTTTATCCCGCCCGAGCCGCGTTTAGAGTAGGAACACAAATTGTTATAGAAAAGAGAAAATTTTTGACTACAAATTTTCCCTTTTTTAAGTTTGAATTAGAATGTTACTTTCTTAAAGTGAATCTTGTAATGAGGAACTGTCAGGACTTCGTTCTTCAAATCGTGTATAGATGGCGCGTTCCTATACCTATGTCCCTATCAAGGAGGTTTTATTTGCTCCCTACGGACCGAAGGGAGTATTTCCTAGGTCCATGGTCCAGACTCGGAAGATAGTGATGTAGGTATTACAAACTTTTAAGTTATGAACTTTTTAAATTATTAACACTATGGGCCGGTCAAGGAGTCCCAATAAAATAAAACCAAGGAATTTTTAATCTTCTGAAGTTTGAGGATCTGCAAGCAGAGGATCTTCACTTTCAGATTCTGATGAGCTGCAGCTCAATTTCTTTTGAGTTATATAAGGTCCTATTAAATTCACTGCAAATATTTTAAGGGCATGCGTAAGTATGTATAAGAAAAACATCTAAGCATTTAAAAAAATCTACACGCTAGATTTTTTTTTCATTTTCAAACAAACTTTTTAATTAATTATGTGAACACCCTTTAACTGACCTAACTGACGTTCCGCCATGTAAACATGATTCACTTATACGGCACGCACACTAACAACCAACCAATCACAGCACAGCAGTAATTTAAATTCATCGAAGTGTGCGTTTCTAGGACAAACAGGGTGCACTTTTTGCGTTTCATTTTTTTTTAGTTAAATGCAGTTTTCTCGAAAACTAGCGTGTAGATTTCTTTAAAAATTTGCATGCTTATATTTTATTTGATCTGCCCCTAAAATATTTGCAGTGAATTTAATAGGACCTTATAAATACACATGATTTTGTTTGAGCTGCTTCATTCAATGAAATAATCAAGTGAACATCATGTCTTTAAAAATGTATTCTTTTTAGAACTGCAATAAGATGTGTATTTTGATTAATTTATAAAATAACGATTACCAGCAAAGCAAACTCTTATAAATACAAATGTCAGTACCTAATTTAAGTAGTTATAGTGTACATAGGCTGTTCCGTAAATTGTTAGTTAAATGAAAAATAGTAAGAATTAAAAAACTTTATTCATAGCTTTTCAAAATATTCTCCTCCATCCTCAATGCACTTATGCATTCGGCTGAACCAGCTTTCAAAACATTCAAAAAACTCTTCTTGCGGAAGGTCGAAAAATAACCGTTGAAATTCTTCGACGGCTTCATTTGCTGTGTTAAATTTTCGTCCACGAAGCATTTTTCTCACCTTGGGAAATAAAAAGAAATCGCACGGAGCTAAATCGGGGCTGTACGGAGGCTGGGGTAACATTTGTACCCCGAAGATGCCAAATAGTCGACGGTTCTAGCAGCAGTGTGAGCGGGCGCGTTATCTTGGTGAAAAGAATGCCACACAGGCCACTTCTTGGGCGCTCGCTATTCGTCTCCTCGAATGCTTGAGGCAGACAAACTTCGGTATACCATTCACTAGTAACTGTTCTACAGTTTTCTAGTGGAATTACTGCTACTGGTCCACTGCGTCGAAAGAAAGCCGCTATAATTTTTTTATTAACGCTTCGTCCGCGCACAACTTTTGTTGGCAACTCGTCCTCGTCAAACACCCATTGCATGGATTGCTGCTTCGTGAGCGGATCGTAGCTGTAGATCCAAGTTTCGTCAGTTGTAAGGATGCAGGATACGTTTTGCGAAGTTCCTCCTTCAAACTTTTTCAACATAAATTTACACCAATCAACACGACGGGCTTTTTGCTCTTCCGTGAGAAAATGAGGTATCCATCGCGAAGCAACCTTCCTAACTTTAAGGTGTTCATGCAGGATGGTGAAACCGCCCGTGATCCAATCTTCATTTCAGCCTGGATCACCCGATGTGTAATGTTTTTATTCTCTTGCAATAGCCACTCCACCCTGATGACGTTTTCATGAGTTACTGCAGTTGGTTTACTGTTTACTGATTTGTATTCAAAACTATCGCTGCTGCCCTTTCGCAGGGTAATAGGCTGATGGTATTCTAAGTCGGTGACCCCTTAGAGGCGACCGAGGATAAATCCGACCCAAGTGAATCAGGGTCCTGGAGAAGGAAAACTCACACCACACACAAAGCCGGAACGGGGTCTCCGTTAGGCGCGAGTGACTGGTAATATATCGTGCGGCAGACTCCTGCAGCCGACCTGGCTCCACACGTATCGACTCTTCGTTCCTGTGGAGTCAGCCAGGAAGGCCGAGAGAATGGCGTAGGTCCTGGGCAGCTCTGCGCTTTCTATAATTGCGTCCCAAGCAACGCAGAGTCTGTGGAGAGGAAACTTTACCCACGTCACGCGGATAACAATATCCCGCTTATCAATGCGATATGCAACATGGAATGTCCGTACTATGAGGACAGGCCTCCCTGACACCTGTGCAGGTTCTTCTACTGACGCACAAGATCTGCGTAAAACTGCCGTAATCGACGCCGAACTACACAGACTGAACATTGCTGTTTGTGCTTTACAAGAGACCAGACTCCCTAACGAGGGTTCCTTGCGTGAGACACATTGTACATTCTACTGGACAAGAACGTCGACTCAACAGATTTCATATGCCCTGCGTAAGAAACATCTTGCATAATTATAACCTGGCAAGACAGGGTAACAAATGAGCAAGTTCTAAAGACTGCACAGCTGCCTAGCTTCACCTAGCAGCTAGGGCATGCATGTGCACCGCATGGAACCTTCCCGACTACCGCGGTGTGTTCTGCTTGGCGCCATAGCTAACGCTAAAAGAGGAGTTGGAAGACCGATGCTACGTTTCAAAGATTGCGCCAAACGGGACATGACTACGTTTGACATCGACCTTCAAAGCTGGGAGAAGCTTGTTGAGAATAGGGATGAATGGAGAAAGCGTGAGTTTGATGGACGTAGAACTCACGATGATGCCTGGTGCGCTGGTCTAGCAAACAAAAGGCAAAAACGACATCTAAACATGCATGTGCTAGTCTCCGATTCCACCTTCACTTGTAGAGCGTGCGGAACGTCATGCCGCTCCCGTATTGGCTTATACAGTTATGAAAGATCTTGCCTCAGACACTGAATAAATAAATCGTCTATCACAGACGTATGAGGTCAATGATGATTTTTTTTAATATAAATAATGGGTAAGCATTTGTCCGCAATCTCACCTGATGTTAAGTGACGATGCAGACGATAATGGAACATGCTCGCCCAGATAATGCCTATTCACTCTCGCCTTGAAAAGGCCCAGGTTATAACGTTCCGGAAACAGATCCGCAGGCAGGGAGTTCCACTCCTTAGCAGTTCGCATTAAAAATGTAGAAGCGAAGCGCTTTGTGCGAATTTGCGGGATGTCTACGATATAAGGGTGGAATCCCAACCGGCGTCTCGTGCACCGGAGATGGAATGGTGACGGAGGTATCAGGTCATGGAGAGACTGTGCACACTCCCCGAAATGTATCCTGTAGAATACCGACAAGCAAGCTACTTTGCGACGGTGTTCGAGGCTCTGTAACTTTGCGTCAATGAGTGCCCTATCAGCGATGAGTTTCTTAGCGCGCTTCTCAATCGAGTCCAGGGCTGCCAGCTGGTATTTGGCAGACCCGTCCCACAGGTGACAGCAATACTCCATGCAGGAACGGACTTGAGCTTGGTATAGTTATAAAAGCTGTACTGGTGTGAAGTATCGCCTGACCTTCGAGAGAATTCCGAGTCTTTTTGCTGCAGTCGTGGCCAAAGATGATGATGATTCTAAGTCAGTACCACGCGTGCCGCTTGTAGATATAAAGTACCTTGTACTCTTTTCTGTTTTCTGTGGTTTTATATCTACAATCAGTTTCCAATATAGCAAAAAAATTCGAAGAGTATACAGGGAGTAACGGAAAGGGTATAACAAGCCGAAAGGAGGTCAAGGTACTCATGAAACTGAACAACTTTCCCCATGGAACATGGGTCGAAATATGAAAAAAAATTGGACCTCCCATACAAAATCGCCGATCAGCTAATTGATTTACTATGGGAGGTCCAATTTTTTTTCATATTTCGACCCATGTTCCATGGGGAAAATTGTACCTTAACCTCCTTTCGGCTTGTTATACCCTTTCCGTTACTTCCTGTATAGGGTGAAATTTTACTAGTGACCGATAACGAAAACTCAGAACCGACTAGTGATAAGGAAGAACTTTCCCCAAGGAACATAGGTCAAAATACGAAAAAATAATTTGGACCTCCCATAGTAACTGAAATCAAACATTGTAGTTGATCGGCATGTTTGTATGGGAGGGCCAAATTCTTTTAGGGTATTTCGACCTATGTTCCTTGGGGAAAGTTGTTCCTTATCATCACCAGCTGGTTCTGTTTTTTCGCTATCGGTCACTAGTAAAATTTCACCCGATATATTTTATTGAGACCTCTTTGGTGAATATTAATAAGGATGTTTTTCAAACAACGTGTTTGTTATTCAACAAAGACCTTGTTGTAGTGTTGTAGTTGTAATCAAGCTGTGATTGATGTAAATAATAAAACTCCGATTTTCCTGTGCGCCTAGCTACAAAGATTAGACATGGTCAATAAATGCGTTGTACCGGGATGTATTAATTCAGGACAACATGTTATTCCCAAAGACCGATGCCTTTGGATAGAAGCAATGAACTTAACTTGCATTTGTAAGACTCGAACTACATTGATACCTAACATTGTTGATCCCCTGCGTTGCGTAAGTGATTACACTTACACTATAACTACTTAAATTAGGTACTGACGTTTGTATTTAAGTATAAGAGTTTGCTTTGCTGGTAATCGTTATTTTATAAATTAATCAAAATACACATCTTATTGCAGTTCTAAAAAGAATAATTTTTTAAAGGCATGATGTTCCCTTGATTATTTCATTGAGTGGAGCACCACAAACGAAATCATGTGTATTTATAACTCAAAAGAAATTTAACTGAAGCTTATCAGAATCTGAAATGGAAAGTGAAGATCCTCTGCTTGCAGATCCTCAAACTTCAGAAGATTTACAAATTCCTTGGTATTATTACATTGGGACTCTTTGATCGGCCCATAGTGTTAATCATTTAAAAAGTTCATAAATTAAAAGTTTGTAATACGTACATCACTATCTTCAGAGTCTGGACCATGGACCTAGGAAATACTCCCTTTGGTCCGTAGGGAGCAAATAAAACCTCCTTGATAGGGACATAGGTATAGGAACGCGCCATCTATACCTACACGATTTGAAGAACGAAGTCCTGACAGTTCCTCATAGCTATAAAAATCTAAAAGCACTTTATTGTTCGAATAAAGAGACCTTAAGTCACACTGATTTGAGTACAACGCTGTCTCTTTCCGCGCCACTTCTATTTGTTGTATATGCACGTGTGTGGTGTCAAATGAAAGGTAATTAATTGTTCTGCATTATTCTTCTGAAGCACAACCAGGTACATAGCATGGTTAAAACAATTAAAAAACTTTATAAGCTATTTTTTGTCGGGTTATAGAAACTAAAATAATCTAGACACACGGCAGTGTGTCCGCCAAGTTCGAGCGACACACCGGCCGTGGGTTATATTACACGAACCATTTCGGGCCAAGTTCGACCCACCTATAACTCAAAATCTATTTTATCTACGCATATGAAATTTCTAGTATCTGTTGAGATCTACTTACTCATCTAAAATACAAAATTTCATTAATGTACCTATTGTAGGTCTTGAGATATTGACGTCAGAAAATCGCTATTTTTACTATACACTCACTGACTGACTGACTCACTCACTCATCAAAAACCTAGACCACTTCCAGTGGTCGTATTCACGTGAAATTTGGCATAGGGGTAGGTCTTTAGGTCAAGGTAAAGGAAAAATCTGAAAATGGCCAAGTGTGAGTCGGTTTTAAAAATAATGAAGGTGTAAATTCATACCCCTAAGGAACTAATACAAAAAAATTATCTATATCTTCCAATGGTCGTACCGACCTAAAATTGCAACCGACCGAAAACCTTACAAAAATAAATGAAATCCCACCCAAAACATAAATGTGAAGGCTGCCAAGTTCGACAATATTGGAATGCTTCGCCTATAAAGAAGTGAGATCTAAATAAGTACCAAGTTCCATACACAGACCTCAGTTAAAAATAGTTACAGGAATGCACACTTGATTTTCCGCAGTTTGGAAAGTAGATTCTGAATAAATATCATATTAATACCTAAAATTCTAATACTTACAAAATCGCAAACCTGTTTTTTTCAGCAGTTTCGTTTCCTACTGTTTAATGATATAACTTGGCAAGTTTTAATAGAAAATTATATACTTGACTCATTGCGTTTTGTAGGTTTATAAATAACAAAGTGTGTGAAAACTTGCCAAGTTATATCATTAAAAAGTAGGAAAGGAAACTGCTGAAAAAACAGGTTTGCGTTTTTGTAAGTATTAGAATTTTAGGTATTAATATGATATTTATTCAGAATCTACTTTCCAAACTGCGGAAAATCAAGTGTGCATTCCTGTAACTATTTTTAACTGAGGTCTGTGTATGGAACTTGGTACTTATTTAGATCTCACTTCTTTTATAGGCGAAGCATTCCAATATTGTCGAACTTGGCAGCCTTTCACATTTATGTTTTGGGTGGGATACTTACTTACTCCGCTGGCTCAGCGACCCGAAGTAGATCTTGGCCTCCGATGCAACTGCACGCCACACTTCCCTGTTCTGCGCAGTTTGCTTCCAATCAGGCTCTTGGAGTGTAGGTCCTTCAAAATTCCGACAGTCCAGCAAAATCTAGGTCTTCCGACAGGAACTCCGATACAAGTTTGAGGGTTTGGAGGTCTAAAAATGCATTGAAAAAGGCTGGGAAATTTCCGAACCCGAGACACGTTCACTCTCTTCGTATGGGGCACCGAGTCGTTTAACGACCCGATGAGACTTATCAAAGAGGTGAGACTAAGATCTTATGGAGAAAGAAACGACACTCAAAGAGAACATGGTGGACACAATGATGCGAAATAGATGTAGAAGAAAGGAGAAATCACAAAATCCTAGCGGAACAAGATAAAGAGTTGTACGATAAAGTGCACACAAGATGCAAGAATAAAAAATGCGAAAAAACACCACCTAAAACGCAAAATTGGAGAAATAAAGACACTAATTAGATCAAGTGAAATTCGTAAATTTTCAGGAAATAAGATTTCGTTAGTCCAGCGATATCTATACGTAGGTTGTCCGACACGACGCTTGCCCGTCGGTCTACCCCTTCCATCTGCTCGACGTGGCCAAGCCAGCCAGCGCAGCCTATCGGCTTCACTCTCCCCGATGGTATTGGGCGAAGATTTTCTCTATCTCCCTGTTTTTAGGGTTTCGTAGTCTACTAGAAACCCTTATAGTTTCGTCATGTCTGTCTGTCTGTCTGTCTGTCTGTCTGTCTGTCTGTCTGTCTGTCTGTCTGTCTGTCTGTCTGTCTGTCTGTCTGTCTGTCTGTATGCCGCGCCCTCATATCTTCGTCAGTTTTAGAGCTATTGACATGAAATTTGGTAAAAAGATAGATCGTGTTGACCCAAATATAGAAATGTTAAGAAAAAAATATTTTAAATGTTTTTTGGACCCCCTCCCAAACAAGTGAAAGGGGGGCAAAAAAATTTTTTTTCTCCTGTAATATTGAGTAGGGTATCGTTGAATAGGTCTTTTAAAATTAAGGTGAGGTTTCTTTGAAACAAAGTCACTAAAAGTTTCTGTCACGAGATATTTGCTTTTAAAGGGCGTTTTGACCCATAATTTGTTCCAGCTGTAACTTCTAAAGTATAAAAGTTAAAAATTTGAAATAAATATGAAATATAGCTTACAGTCTGAAGTTACAATGAAAACTATAACGGATATTGTACCCTTAAAGGTTTCAGAAAAAATTGAGGTTTTCTTTTTGCGATTGGTCATCATACTGCTGCTAACAAACCAGCAACAAAATTAAGTTTGTAATGCTGAAAAACCTGATATTTAAACGTTGACTTCGAAACCCTATTTGTGGGCGTGTCTGACACGCTCTTGGCCGGTTTTTTCTATTTCTAAAAGTGTCATGCTCATTCTGAGTTGGTCTCAAGATTTTCCGTAGTGTTTTCCTATATTAAGAGCTTTTCTTCCTCCGTCAAGGATAACGTCCATGTTTGGCATCAGTACATTATTAGGCCTTAAGGTAAGGTCATATGACGGTCTTGTAAATACGAACCCTTGTTATCCTGCAAGTTTCGATGTCAACACATTGTGCAGGGCTGCTGAGTACCTTGGGGCATTCTGGACGCGAATGTTGATTTCGTCGTACTTAAATTTGTTCACCCCTTTGTAGGAGGTGTCATTGGCTATAAGGTTGTTTCTCTTAGTCTTGGCGCTCTTGAATCTTCTCATGTGGAGGTACTCTGTCTTGTCATGGGTTACCGTGGGACTTACTTTTCTTCCTTCTTCCTCCAGTGTACTGGCCATTGCTCTCACGTCTGCAGCAATTCTACCTATTAGGGCCAGGTCGTCGGCATAACCTATTATTTTCCCACTACACTTTCCCAGACACTGTTCCCTTGGTACCTATGGACTCCCCGCACCCACCGTTAGATATCACGGTCAGTATACCGCGGCCCGTGCCGCGCCGTACTGCTGTAAGTGCCCCACCACCCGCCAACCAGCACTATTCGAAACAGTGGAATTTTAGAAAAGCGAATTTTCATTCACTGTATGCCTCTCTAATGTCACTGTCATGGGATGAATTGTTTTTGATCAATGATGTTAATGACGCCTTGGATGTGGTCTATCAAAAAATTTACACATGTTTGGACCAACACGTTCCAATTAAAAAACAGTATAATGGGAGTTCTAAATATCAGTATCCCTCATGGTATACCGCTGAAATAATAAAAAATATACAAAATAAGTATTATCACTTAAAAAAATATAGAGAAGAGGGTAAAGAATTTAATGATGAGTTATTCAAATATTACAGAGAGCACACCAAGCAGCTTATTCATGAAGCGTATAGCAGATACATTGGACGTATAGAGGGTAATATACAAAGTGATCCGAAAAGTTTTGGGGTTTTGTAAGTAGTCAGCGAAACTTAAGGCAAGACTGCAAAGAATTTTTATACGAGGGTAAATCAGTGACGGGTGAGGACGCAGCAAATGCATTTGCGGACCATTTCGAATCAGTATTCTTACCAACTGATCCAGTCCTCTCTGCCGCTTCTGCAGAGGGTGAGGTCGAAGGGCAGCCATGCTCCTCACGTGTTTCCCTTGATTACTTAGATTCACATGATCTGTTTATCGCTACAAAACGGCTTAAAGCACATTCTGCTGCGGGACCGGATGGGATACCCCCATTTTTAGCCAAAGATTGTATAAAAATCTTAGAGGCGCCGCTACTGTACATTTTTAACTTGGCTTTACGAACAGACACCTACCCTGAACTATGGAAAGTTTCTCGGGTTACGCCGATTCCTAAAGATGGTTCAAGGGCGGAAGTTACAAACTACAGGCCTATTGCAGTTATCACAGTCTTTGGAAAGATTTTTGAGACCATATTAAATCGTCACATATCCATGCAAATTCGATCACAGCTCAGTGACTGGTAGATCGACTGTTAGATCGACTGTTACCAACCATGTCAACTTTGTGGATTACGCAGTGGCAGAAATGGACGATCATAAACAGGTTGATGCGGCTTTCTTTGATTTTAAGAAAGCATTCGATCGTGTCCAAAATGATGTGTTATTGCGGAAGCTTTCGGCCGTTGGTTTTACTCCTAAGTTGCTAAGGTTATTTGCCAGTTATATGTCAAATCGGACACAGTACGTGCAGCTAGGCAACTGCAGATCTCACAGTTATATAGCGCGCTCTGGTGTTAGTCAGGGCAGTACATTAGGTCCAACCCAGTTCTTGATCATGGTCAATGATTTACCCCAAGTTATCAAGAACGCTAAATGCCTAATGTACGCAGATGACCTAAAACTATATATGGGAATTGGATGTGAGGCCGACTGTGAGGTTCTCCAGAAAGATGTAGATGCCCTCACTGAGTGGAGCAAGCATAATCTTCTCGATTTCAATGTGGCTAAATGTAAAATAATAACATTCACCAGAAAGCAGGAGCCGATATGCTATCCTTACAATATTTCTGGTACCTCATTGGAAAGAGTAACACAGATGCGAGATTTGGGTTTAACCCTGGATGTCGAACTTACATTTAACACGCATATTGTGGAGATGTGCAAACGTGCGTCCAAGACACTCGGTTTTGTTATGCGGCAGACATCTAGATTTAGAGACCGGCATACAATTGTAATGCTGTATTATTCATTTGTACGTAGTGCTCTAGAATACAACTGCATCATATGGAGTCCCCACGAGAAAAAGTACAAGCTGATGATAGAGCAGGTTCAAAAAAAATTTGCACGCTACCTTTATAAAAGGCTGTACGGATTCTATCCCTTCTTATACCCGTCATTGTTTGTTGGTGGAATGGTGGGCATAAACACTTTGGAACTGCGGCGAGGGTGTGCTCTGTTTCTTCACTATTATCTTCTTCTTAATGGAGACATAGATAACCCAGATACACTGTCCCGCTGTAACTTGTATACTCCTGAGCGGGCTTGCCGGTTCCGATCACTCAGGCTTCTCGCGGCATCGCGCGCGCGCTCGCGCACCGCACAGAACGCGCCAACCGCTCAGGCCGTGTACCATATAAACGCCATGATTGCTCAACAGCCGGATGTGGATATTTTTAATGACAATTGTTCAAAATTTTTAAAAAGTTGTATCACTTATTTAAGTTAGTTTAAGTTCAATTTATTTATACTTAGCTTTGTGCATGCTTTGGAAATTCTGTAAGTGTATAAAGCAAATTGTAACAAATAAAATAAAATAAAATAAAATAAAAATTTTATGCATTCCGTTTAACTCCACTCCATCAACGAACTTTTTGGACCACGTGTTTGAGCATCAAGTTAAACAACATAAGTGATAGCGCGTCTCCTTGTTTGAGTCCTGTGTCCACTTCAAAAGCATCCGAGAGACAAGAAGACAGTACTTTGTAGGCAGTCGGGAGTAGCGTGATAGGTACCTACCATTATAGTTGGAGAATTTATTTCAAGAGCTTCTTTTGTGAATCGGGCAGATAACTCCCATATTCCACTCTTTTTGCAGATTTTCTTCCTTCTAGAGTAACAATATTCTCATTTGCGACTGTAGTGCTCCTCTGCCATACTTCCACAGTTCTACCGGCATGTCGTCAATCCCTGGACATTTGTTGTTCTTCAGGTGCATAATAGCTTTCCGCTTCACATATATCTCGCTAATTTAGACTGAAAACTATCCCTATTCTCAGCAAGCTTCTCCCAGCTTTGAAGGTCGATGTCAAACGTAGCCATGTCCCGTTTGGCGCAATCTTTGAAACGTAGCATCGGTCTTCCAACTCCTCTTTTAGCGTTAGCTATGGCGCCAAGCAGAACACACCGCGGTAGTCGGGAAGGTTCCATGCGGTGCACATGCATGCCCTAGCTGCTAGGTGAAGCTAGGCAGCTGTGCAGTCTTTAGAACTTGCTCATTTGTTACCCTGTCTTGCCAGGTTATAATTATGCAAGATGTTTCTTACGCAGGGCATATGAAATCTGTTGAGTCGACGTTCTTGTCCAGTAGAATGTACAATGTGTCTCACGCAAGGAACCCTCGTCAGGGAGTCTGGTCTCTTGTAAAGCACAAACAGCAATGTTCAGTCTGTGTAGTTCGGCGTTGATTACGGCAGTTTTACGCAGATCTTCTGCGTCAGTAGAAGAACCTCCACAGGTGTCAGGAGGCCTGTCCTCATAGTACGGACATTCCATGTTGCAAATCGCATTGATAAGCGGGGATATTGTTATCCGCGTGACGTGGGTAAAGTTTCCTCTCCACAGACACTGCGTTGCTTGGGACGCAATTATAGAAAGCGCAGAGCTGCCCAGGACCTACGCCATCCTCTCGGCCTTCCTGGCTGACTCCACAGGAACGAAGAGTCGATACGTGTGGAGCCAGGTCGGCTGCAGGAGTCTGCCGCACGATATATTACCAGTCACTCGCGCCTAACGGAGACCCCGTTCCGGATTTGTGTGTGGTGTGGAGTTTTCCTTCTCCAGGACCCTAATTCACTTGGGTCGGATTTATCCCTCGGTCGCCTCTAAGGGGTCACCGACTTAGAATACCATCAGCCTATTACCCTGCGAAAGGGCAACGATACTTGTGAATACAAAACTCTGTACTGGATACAAAACACGCGGCGCCAAGCAGCGGATAAGTTATAGTACATTGTTGTCGAGGCCGGGAAAACAAGGCTTTGCTGGACGAGTAGAGTTTGAAGTCCGAGCCGTAGGCGAGGACTTCAATTATACGAGTCAAGCAAAGTCATTTTCCCGAGGCTTACATAGTGCTTTTCTCAAAAATGCTAGGAAATAACACACTAAGTACGTACTTTATAAAAATGTTTTCCACGGTCAGTTTGGCTTCAGCCCTTATGCACCCCTTATGTTTGGCGGCGTGCAATCCATTTCAATACTACTCTCATCTTATTCCGTTTTAAACAAAAAAGACTACAATACAACAGCCCCAATCATGTCAATTTTCACGTTTTCCCACCCAATTTGTTTGTTTTTCCACCAATTGTTTTATTTTTAATAAATAGGCCTTTAGCAAGGCACAGTATTCATTGCTATTCAGCCATTCTATAAGTATGTTTAGTTCATTCCTTTTTTTATTCTATTTGTCCATTTAGGATAGGCAAGGGTTATAAAATTATACAGCCTTGTCTTGAGTTAGTTCATATCAACTTTTCATACAAAATTACGTTCCGTTCTTATGAGATTCATAGGGCCATTTCTCAAAAAATTGGCCGCACAACCTGTGCATCAGTTTACGTCAGATATTTTTTATATTTATGCACCCAGCTGATAACTTTTGCCATATTCGTTTTTAAACACAGTTCTTACACAAAGGCCATGTGTATATAATATCGCTCGAGGTATATTATATACTTTTATTCTGATTTTTACGTATATTTGGTCGCTAACCTGCGTGTCTTTTCACGATGTGCTTAAGTTTAAGCATTAAAAAAATATATTAATGCGCAAAAATAAAATATTCTACCAAACGTTTCTATTTACGTATATCCATAGGAGAAGAATCACACAATATAATAACCTAATATTCATTATTCATAACATAAAATATAATTCAAAGTTTTGTACGAACATTTTTGTCGTTAATCTGCAAATATGAAAACACGATCGTACCGCGGGTACCACTTCACCTCTCCCGTCTCACTCTGCAACACTTGAACCAGCCATTCACTAGCAAACATCTGCTGAGAGAAGGCCTTGTCAGTTGTTCAGTTTCCGGAGAAAAGGCGAGCTATATCAAATTCAAATCAAATCAAATTCTTTATTATTAAATAAACATAATTGCTAATAGGTAAAGCTATACAAAACAATTATGAGGCTAATCTATTTCCTAAACTAAGAATAGAAATTCCTGTGTCTTAGGTAAACAGTCAACCAACATAATTATTCTAGATAATAAAATACAATAATGATAAAATACTACTATACAGTTTTATAATAAACTTAAATACACTATAAAAAATACTTATCTTACACTAAAAACTAATTTAGTTTGGGAGTCGCATTCCGCATCCTTCCCCGAAACCGGCGGAATACAACGCCCTTCGGCCAAAACTCTGGCGAGGTAAATACGTCCAAGTGGGCAGTCGGGACTCGAAGCAGGAATGAGTTAAAACCCACCACATACCGCGACTCCAACGCCTCCACAAACACGCCGAGTCTTGGTGAGTCCTTGAAGACACCAGCTTTATGTCTCGCGAAGATGTAGTCCAACACGTCCTGCTTGGTAGTAGATGCGTGCAGACGGGAGACATATAGTGATGTCCTCGGCGTAGCGGCGCGCAGCGCTAGGTTGGGTTCTCCAGGCGCGGTGCCACAATAGTTCTGGCGATGTCGCTGTCTGCGCTTTTTCTGGACCAGGGTGAATCCCTCCGTATCTACCTGGTCGTAGCGCGTGTTGTGGGGAGGCTCGCTAGGTCTTGATTGAGCCTTTCCCGTTTTATTTGAGGGCGGCTGAGGTTGCCGCTTTGCCGTGTTCCCGCGCGGCGCTCGCTGACTTTTAGTCTTGTCAGCAGCTACACGGAGCGCAGGTGGCGGCGGCGGTGCAGCGGGGCGGGGCGGGAGAGCGGCGCGGTGGCGGCGGCGGCGGCGGGGGGCGCGCGCGCTGGCTGTTCGGTTCGCTTGGCAGCACGAGGTGGCCGGTGCGCAGGCAAATCTGCTGACGGAGCGCTTGTCGCCGATTTATGTGAATCATCGGCACGCGCGTTGCGTCTCTCGCTGACAACAATATTCGAAGTCACAGCTGACCCAATTTCTGACTTACGCAACAAAACAAGTTCGGCACGTAACTCAGAAATTGTTTCTAGCGATGATTCAAATCTTTGTTGTAAGTTTTCCAGGCGATCCTGGAGAATTTGGACGTCCCTGCGTCTTGTTGATTATCTCTTCGACGCGGTTCCTTCGACGAACGTAGGCAAATCTGACAGGGCAATTGAGTTCAGGATTTGTATGATGTCCTGTAAACTCTCCTTCCCGTTTTCGTCCCCAATAATGCGTATTGGGGTTACGCACTTGGAGCTCACCTTAAGTGATCCGATAAGCAAATTCTTCGCCTTGCAGATGTCGAGCCTCGGGAAACGGGTCGAGCATCGGTCGATGGCGCTTTTCTCGTCCATGATGTCCAGTTTGGCTTGCAGGGACGCAAGGACATCATTGACAAACACGGGTGCTGTCATTTTGGCACCGATCGAGCGCGGTATGAACTATGAGCCACGCTGACACAAATTATTAAAATTTATTATATTTAATAACTACGTCGGCAAGTACGTGCGCATCGCTCGGCGCATTGCGAACAATCGGAATATATATAATAATCGGAATATATCGGATTCTGGAGTTTGTAACGGGTATGTAGTCGTTTTTATGCCTCTTTTATGTAAAAAACTATGCTACCCGTTGCACTCATTTCAAGTTATAATGTGTAAAATAGTGTTTGCTTTAATGTGTCTAAGTGAGCAATCCTTGCACAAAATGGTTTTCCTGTGATGACGAAATAACTGCTATTTAGTCGTTAACCTGCCGGTCGTTCACCTGTCTCAAAAATGCAGGTGAACGACCAAATAGCAGGTTAGCGACAATTATCATACAAATGTGTAATTAATAATATAAAATAAATGATCTTATTCATTGCTTAATATTTTACTAATTTGATAAAAGTAGTCCCAAATTTATTAAACAATAATTTTAGAAGGGTTTTTCTAAAAAAGATTGAATTTTTCATAGAGATACTTTATTATACTTATTAAAAGTTTGATTTAGTTGAAGTGCAAAAATGTTCATATGTGTGCTGTACGAATTTAAGTTACTAAATGATTAGGTAATTTGTGTTTTTATTGCTGAGAAATTACAGCCCGTACCCGTAGTCGTTAACCTGCTGACGTTACTTAGTAAATTTGTACTAAAATGTCGTTAACTTGCACCTATTGTCCTTAACCTGGCGAAATTGTCGTTCACTTGCCTCCCTCGTAATTTAGATTGCCCATATTTCCTAAAGTAATGAAAAAAATTGCTTCCCTCCACTAAATATGTAATAAAGAACCATTAGTCTAGCTAGCAAGATATTTTTTTTCGCGAAAACACGAACTTTTTAAAAACACGCAAAAATGAAATCTTGCGGCCAATTTTTTGAGAACTGTCCATAGAGATGTCTATTTTGAAATTAATTACCTGTGTGGCTTAGCGTGTAACGAATTTACTTTGCCGGACACCAGCAAAGGATTTCCATACAACTTTACTGGCGCGGTCGGAGATATGACACACAATGGGAAACTTTGCGTATTCTTTTTTTGAAAGAAATGAACATATTTCCTAGCATGTTTGAGAAAAGTTTGTTTTGATATCGATTGAAAGGTAAGCGATGTCCTGTCCTGTTCGACTACTGTTTGTAAATGTCCAATAAGTTGGAATTGTATGCCCTCTACATATTTCATCGTTTAGGTACCTACCTATTTGATTTACAAATTCTTTGGTATTATTTCAATGTAAACTCTTTGACCAGCTCATAGTGTTAATAATTCAAAAAGTTCTTATCTTAAAAGTTTGTAATACCTACATCACCTTCTACAGAGTCTCTATAGGGACATATATATTAATCTGTGTCCCTATAGAGATTATAACGCGCCATCTATACACGATTCAAAGAACGTAGCCCTGACAGTTCCCTATTCCTACTGAGAAATAAATGCTTTTGATTTGATTTGAAGCGAAAGAGGTATGTCAGGATCGTAGCAAGTGGAAGGACGTAGTCTCTGCCTACCCCTCCGGGAAAGAGGCGTGATGTATGTATGTATGCATTAGAAGATCCCATTATTAAACTGGCTATTCAATGTACATGGAGTTTCACCTGTAAAATTGTGACCTGTAGTTTTATAAAATCGGGTAGATACTAGTTGAAGGGGGTTGATGTCTGGTAGACGGCCGGTCGTAAAATTAAGCCAAATCCTTTGCAACACGATTTTGTGTTCAACAAAACGTGTTGCGCCGACCCCAAGTAATTGGGATAAGGGCTTGGGATAAGGGCAGGAAGATGATGACTAGTTGAATACTACTGACGGTTGTATTTGGGGTTGTGTCTTGGTTGATTCAATTATATTAAGAAACCGTTTTTCAGAAATAGATCGTAATTTATTTAAGATCAAAGCAATAGTCTGTGGGAGGTTCCTAAATATGACGCCACAGGATACGCTTTTCAAAACAAGATGGCGTCACAGATGAAAGGCTAAGCAAGTAGGCTATACGATTTCGTTTAGATCTTCACAATTCGTTTCACGCGGCGGGGCGCAGTATTGCTCCGTTCCACAATCCGTGTAACACCAATAATAGTCTTTGTTATTCTTGGCACATCGCTCCTTGCATTTCTGCCCGTAAACTGACAGGTGATCGTCATCTGAAGAGTTACAATAATCCCATTCATCGCGTTCGCTTACCCTGCACCGCTCATAATTATCTCCGAAGAACCCGCAGTTACTCAAGCAATAAGAATACTTCTGATGATTGACTTGAGCGGTTCTGTACTTAAAGGGGACGTTATGTTTTTCTAATACTGTGCAGTTTGCCGTATGCGCGTACCAGGTTGCGATACAAATCCCGTTCTTGCAGTCAGATATGCATAAACGGTGGGAATTGTTTTTGCTGGTGATTTCGGCAACCTTGGTATAAGCCCACGTCCACATCGCCGCGTGGTATATCTCGAAAAACGAGAAAAATATTAGTAGACTCAACCCAACCTTCATCGTGCTATCGCAGAACTAACTCTTTCATTATATTGATATCCGTTTTTAACCGACGAAAAAAGAAACGCAAGAGGTTCTCAATTCAACGCGTTTTTTTTAAATGTATGTTCACCGATTACTCAGAGACGCCTAGACCAATTTCAAAAATGTTTTTTTTGTTTGAAAGGTTGCACATTCCAGGTGGTCCCTTACCATATTCATTTCATCAGGTTAGGATCTGATAGAAGGATTCTTGAGAATTCAATAAACTCATCATATTTCGCGACCATTTGAAGCAAAATGTACCTCTACTTAATTAATTTACCTACAAGACTGGCGTCTGCCCCTTGACCACAGATTACTTACATATATCCGTTGACTGTCTACCAAACATCTGCAAAAGTGTCCACACCAAAAAGGAGGTTGCTTTTATAGGTCATGTATGTGTAAATATTTCAAGGAGTTTCTTTGTGCGCTTGAAACACTGTAGGAACAATAAGGTAGGTCGCTATTTTGAAAGTAAAAAAAGTTGAAAAGTAGCCACTAAAAATATAAAATAAAAGCTATTTTTCAAAAAAGGGGAGGCCTTTGCCCAGCAGTGGGACAATATAGGCTAATAATAATAATAATTACAAAAAATATCACCGCTGAAATATGGTAATTAAAAGGTTTTATTTTTTGCTTTTCAGTTTTCGGCGGTAATATTTTTTGTTAAAAACCTTTTAGATAGTGTATTTTCTAATTGTTGATTATATAACTACCCACTGAAGGTAATCGCATATCTAGCCGCGTACAAGTCAGAAAAAACTGCCAAGTGCAAGTCAGACTCGCGCACGAAGGGTGCCGTACCATTAATACGAATCGCTTAAATCTAGTGAACGTCGCGGCTATCCAGTGATCCTCTTAACCTATTTTACTGAAATATGGCAACTTGATTGTTTGCACATTTTTATCAGCATTTGAGGGTTAAGTGTACTTAATGTAACCATCAGATGCCCCCGAATTTTAGTAAAATAAAATTTCCGGTGTAACCGATTCCCGGAAATCGGCAGTTCGATAGTTTTGATAATATTAGCCCCCGTCGTTCCGATCTTTGCTTATTACAGAATGATTTTGATGGGATTTCACTCCTTTTTGTAGAAACGTGTGCTTATTGATTTATTTTGTTAGATTTTCGGGTAAACTAATCATAAGTGTGGATTAAAAATATTTAAAAGAATTGTCTTATGCATTATTTGATAAGTATTTATTTCGGGTTAAAGCCAGTCTAATCTTATGCAGGGTTTTCCTTTCATTTTATTTATGTGTGTACTAGCTGGTACCCACGACCTTCGTTTCGTTTCGTTCTTTAGACCTTTGAAAAATTCTTATTCCCACACTCTGGATTACGCTATTCATTTATTCCAACCACATTTCTCAAAACATTGCTGCATTGCCAGCAGATACCAGCAGAAGCGTTCCATATAGCTAAACAAATTTTGCCTTGGAGTCATTTCAATATCATTAGAATTAGAAATTAGAAATTTGTTTATTTGCTTTAAATAGGGTTTACAAAAAGGTGTTACAATACATTTATATTATGTTATTTACATGTTGCTTTATGACCTATTTAGCTATAGTCTATAGCATGCAAAAATTTTATACAGTGTTAATTTTATCTAATTATTCATGTCGAATATAATAATGTCAAAATCTTAAAATCTAACTAATTTTCATTACAATCTAAAAATTCCTGTATTGAATAAAACAATTTAGTTGCTAACCATTTATGTAAAGATTTTTTGTGTGGGATTAGCGGAAGTACTTTTATATTATCTGGTATTTTATTATATATGGTTATAGACATAGCAAAACAATTTTTTTGAAAACGTTGAGTTTTAGGAACAGTTCCCAAAACAAGTCTACTAGGGTTCCTTACAGATCTTTTTACATAGTCGCCAGCTTTTGTAAACATTTTAAAATTTTGTTTGACGAAAATACCTACTTCTAGTATATAGAGGCAAGGGAGGGGGAGAATATTTATTTGTTGAAAATATGGCTTACATGAAACATCGGGTGGTATGTGGCAAATAGCACGAAAACACTTTCTTTTTCTGGACCATTTCCCCAAACAAGTAGCATATATTTTAAGATGGACTGAACATATGCAAAA
Organism: Phthorimaea operculella; assembly: GCA_024500475.1. Classification (NCBI taxonomy): domain Eukaryota; kingdom Metazoa; phylum Arthropoda; class Insecta; order Lepidoptera; family Gelechiidae; genus Phthorimaea; species Phthorimaea operculella. Next base: position 512,347 of record JANFCV010000244.1, read on the forward strand.
TAAGTAGTGACTGCGGTTTTTCTGCAAGCTACTAGAGAAAGTTTGTTTAAAGCATATGAAAAACTATTAAGCTTTGTACACACCTTTTCCATATGTCAATAATCAAACCTAGAAATGTCACACTTAAAGTATTCTGCAGCAATTGTCCATTGAAAGTGATGTCAATATTTTTATTCTTATAATTATTAAAATTCATTAAATTTGTTTTATTTAAATTAATTTTTAGGTTATTATTCTGTAACCAATTTATCAATAATGTCAGTGTGTGTATTATATCGGACTTGTGTGTATCTAGTGACGTATTTACGTCTGTGGTGACTATGACCGAAACATCGTCAGCAAAGAGTATTGTTTCATGCGTAGTAACGTTAGAGATGTCATTAATGTAGAGCAAAAACAGCAATGGGGAAATAACTCCGCCTTGAGGGACACCTAAACTATGTTCCATATACTCGGACCTAAATGTCGTAGTGCAATTTTGCCCGTTTAAAGTACTAATTTCTACACATTGTTTTCGATTTTTCAAGTAGGAGTAAAACCATCTGTATGCGGGTCCTCTTATCCCATATTTTTCTAGTTTATTTAAGAGTACATCATGAGATACGTAGTCAAAGGCTTGCGACATGTCTAGGAATAACACAGATGTACTTTTTTTATTGTTCACGTTTTCCAATATTTTATTTATCAAGTGAAAAGCAGCATGAGATGTATTTTTATTTTTTTGGAACCCATATTGGTGGTTATTTATAATATTATTCTGATTCAAATACCCTATCAGCTTGTTGTACATAACTTTTTCGAAAATTTTTGATAAAATCGGAATAAGCGTGATCGGTCTATATATCTCCTACCTATATAGTTTAGCTGAGCTTCTGGTAGTGCACCTGGTGGTCTACATCAGGAACTCCAAACCTTGGATGTCTATACGCCAACAGAAGCTTCTCCTCAACAGTGGCGTATACAGCTCCGGATCGTGGAGGGGGTCACAGCACGCATTGCGAGCAAAGTGAATTTAACATTTCACACCAACAAAAACCTGAGAGAAACCAACCCACGCTTCGCCACACTTAAACTATACGAGCGGAGCGAGTTCGACTTTTTAGGTTAAAAAGGCATGCGAGGAGACACACCGTACAGAGCCAACACTACACGCATGCGAGCGAAGCGAGCTCAATATTTCGCGTTAAAAAGGCATGCGCGGAGACACACAGTGCTGTGCTATCACTAGACGTTATGCGAGCGAAGCGAGCTCGACATTTTGCGTTAAAAAGGCATGCAAGAAGACACACCATGCTGTGCTATCACTAGACTTTATGTGAGCGAAGCGAGCTCGAAATTTCGCGTTAAAAAGGCATGCGAGGAGACACACAGTGCTGCACTATCACTTCACATTTTTTTAACGAAACAAGTTAGACAATCCTCGTCAAATAGACATGCGAGGAGACAAACGGTGGCTGGGAGCGAAGCGAGCTTGAAATTAAGCCTTAAAATGACATGAGGGTCACGCACGTTGTTAGCGAAAGAAGAGAGCTCGATATTTCTCGTTAAAAAGGCATGCGAGGAGACAAACCAACCTGTTGTACATCTTTTCTCCAAGTATTGCGAGCGAAGCGAGCTCGAAATTTCACATTAAAAGTGGTTGGTCATGACAATCGTCTGATAAGCGTGATGATGTTTGAGCTATAGTAGTTGCAGTAGAACTCTTGGTAAGTAGGGGGGGCATGACCCCTACGACCCCCCCCCCCTCCACTGTATACGCTACTGCTCCTCAAGCTGAACAGCTTTTGCTTCGAAATCATATCTGTACAGTTTAACAAGGCTACAGGTGGTGCAGCTGGTGGTCTACGTCAGGTGCTCCAAACCTTCGATGTTTATTTGCCAGCAGATGCGTCCTATTCAGTTGAACAACTTTTGCTTTGGAGTCATATCTGTATCTTTTAAGGTTTACCTGGTGTCGTGGTGCACCTGGTGGTCTACATTAGGTACTCCAAACCTTCGATTATCGTAGTTTTTATAGATTTCCCTTTATGTGGCCATTTAATTCTAACTCTGTACCAAATTTCAGCTCTCTGAGTTAATAGGAAAAACTAGTTCTATTTTGATGATCATGAGTGAGTGAGTGTGTGAGTGTCTGTCGTAAATGTGAAACTTTGCTTTCGCATAACTTCGGAACGAAATGACCTACAGACTTAAAATTTTGGATTTATGGTATGTGATTACAGCTTACTAGATGACGGAAATTTCTGCGTTCTAGTCTTATCCAAAGATTCTCAAATAGAGGCCTGAAAATGCGGCGAAATGGTTCCAGTAAAGGATGGTACGGCAGTGTGTGTTTTGCGCTCGACTTTGCGGGGGCACTGCCGTGCCCCCAGGTAAAGAAATAGCATCAAGGAACTTTAAACTTGGCACGACTTTGTGTAGATATTATGACTTTTTAGAGATAAACAAGCAGCTCCATCGAGACTTGGCTAGTTTTTTACAGAATGATTTTGATGGGATTTCACTTATTTTTGTTGATGTGTTCCATCAAGCTGAACAACTTTTGCTATGAAGTCATATCTGTATCTCCTATGGTTTAGCTGGGCCCCTAGTGGTATGCCTGAAGGTACTCCTAACCTTCGATTATGCTAGTTTTTATAGTTTTCCCTTTATGTGGTTATGAAAACCTAACCCTGTACCAAATTTCAACTCTCTGAGTTTATTGGAAGTACTAGTTCTATTTTGATGATCATGAGTGAGTCTCTGTCTAAAATGTGAAACTTTGCCCTTAACTTCGGAATTAAATGACTTTGCGTTTAACTTCGGAATTAAATCAATGACTTGACTGATTAAAATTTTGGCTTTTAAGTATGTTATTATAGTTTACGAGATGACGAAAATTTCTGCGTTCTAGTCCTATCCAAAGGTTCTCAAATAGGGGTCTCAAAATGCGGCGAAATGGTTCCTGTAAAGGATGGTACGGCAGTGTTTGCTTTGCGCTCGACTTGGCGGGGGCACTGCCGTGCCCCCAGATTTGTGACGCAGCGGTGGCACTAAGTGAAGGCACTTTTATTTAGGAAGGTCCATCTAAGATTCAAAGAATTTTCACGTGTGAAAATTTCGCGCGCGCTGCGAGGCATGCGTGCGCCCACCGCTCCGCATCGCCCCGCGCGCTGTTGCGATGTGTGCTGTACTCGTTTGTGTGTGTTTGTACTGTATGTCCGTAACCACAAAATAGAGAATGCACAGAAGGACAGCTCGTTCCTTTTCCCAATTATTTACCTATACCTACACTATAATAATTATGGTTGCTAGGCTAGGCTAGGTTGCTACTTTTTCTTTCTGAATCTATGAAATGCGGTAGGTACCTACCTGGGTTAAACCACAAGTTAAACATACTTAGCACAAAGTAAGTATTGGCGGACGCCCAAGACAGTGAGACGGCTGCAAGAAAACGCGCCACTATAATAACACACATACCAACTATTACCAACCCACCTATCTATACGCCGCCGTCGTTTATGAGCGAAGTCAAACCACTGAGTCGACACGTTTTGAACCGGCTAGTTAGCGAGTATGAACAACGTTCGGTGCGGGCGGATAGCAAAAAAACAACTCGCAAGTGCGAATATTTTTAGAAAAAAGTAGCCTATGAGGGATGTTGTAGCTTACCAATATAGAAAGAATTTTTGAAATCGTTGCAGTAGTTTTGGAGTTTCATAATGTACTAAAATTTTAGGCTGTAAAGTCTGTCGCTATAGTGTTACAAGTATTTTGTTAATCAACCCGCAGAACGGTCTGTCTACGCCACAAGTGATTACAGGCGTGATGTGTGCATGTAATACATTTTTAAATACTTTTTCCGTCCGACAGTCCGTTTTAAAATGGTAACATAGCTGAACTACAGGGCGGGGCATACAAACAGACAGACAGACTTGACGAAATGATAAGGGTTTGTAGTAGACTACGAAACCCTAAAAACTTAATGGTTTTCTGTACGTAAGACGCAGTTCAAATTAATTTTTCCGCTAGTCCATAGCAGATTTCTTATTAAGAAACGTGTCTAGAACAACCTAGACATTATAGAAACAGTAACTTCAGTCCACCAAATCATTCGCAATTTACTTTTCATACAAATGTACAATATGTTGTTTATACAAATTTTATTTCATCTGCTCGGCTTATCTGCCGGTCAAATTTCTTGGAAGTACGATATCGTCGCTCATGGGCCGTACGGTCAACCCTGCTTGAACAACTGCGTGAACGGAAAATGCATAGCCTCTGCTGACGAAACAACCATGAACTGTACAACCACGAACATTCCGGCACCTACGTATCATACTACTCGCTACGATTGGTATGGAATGACAAAAAATTATAGTTTTTGCCTGAGCAACTGTGGATATTTCGGCAAGAGTTACCAGTGGTGCTTCTTTACCAATTGGGGAAATTGGGACTATTGCAACTCCGGAATGCTTGATAATGTATCAGTTTATAATCAGACATGTTTGGAAAAATGTATTTTAAGCGATTCGTATTTTTACTGGTGCTACGTGAATAATTCTCTAAATAATTATAGGAATTGGCAATTCTGTGCGCCGGCACGGATAGATAATACCAAAAAGAAGACCAAAGAGACCACTAAAAAGATGCCTCCTTATGGGATGACAGAAAATAATGAATACTATGTAAACCGAAGCGCGACTGATGACCCCAATTAGGTATCTTTGGCAAATAAAAACATTTTTAACTCCGCGCTGAAATATAACTACTTTGTGTTTTTTATTGTATCACTAACAGTTATTGCAATTATAGAACTTGTACCCTTAGTTTAGTAGGTTAGATTTGCTAAATTAAGAAAATGGTCAGATGTAATAGAACCTAAATCTATATTTCATATCATCTTCCTACCCTTATCCCAATTACTTGGGGTCGGCGCAACACGTTTCGTTGAACACAAAATCGTGTTGCAAAAGGATTTGGCTGAATTTTACGACCCGCCGCCTACCAGACGTCAACCCTCCTTTGGAATGCTTTTATGGTGGATTAACCGCCACCATACGGTTGGCCCTGGCTGCTGGTCGGGTTTATCCCTCGGTCACCTCTTACGAGCCCCACGGGAAGAGAGGGGGTGGTGCTATCTGCTCTGCCGGCACCACACGGCTAAGTCTATACTGGGTTATTTTTTAGTCAGTGCGCAAACTTTGCAGGGTGTTTCTACTCGTGATTATGATAAATTTTTAATATGGAACCACCTGCGAATTCGCAAAAAAAATTGGATGTTCCATAGAAAAATTCATACCTACTCGGCAAAAATGTATCCCATCAAAAACATTCTGTAATAAGCTAGCCAAGTCTCGATGGAGCTGCATGTTTATCTCTAAAAAGTAATGAAATCTAGACAAAGTCGTGCCAAGTCTAAGGTTCTTTACTGCAATTTCTTTATTATTATAGTTAATGTTATACGACTGGCCATTGACTCGTCATCATCATCATCATTAGGCCTTAAACATCTTGACAGATGATCTAAACAGCGTTGCTGTGTGAGTGGCATCGCCGCTCGTGGCTAAAGAGACCTATTCTGGAGCCGCATTTGCGTTTGCACTTGTGACATTCATGCCGAGAGTCGAGAACAGTCTCCGCTCGGTTATGCCTCTTCACCCGTTTCTGAGCTAGGCTCTGGAACCAGGCGTTATCGTGAGTTTCGCGACCCTCGGCGATGGCTTTCCTCCACAAGGTGCGGTTGTTGGCGAGTTCTTCCCACCCGTTGCGCTGGATGTTGAACGCAACCATATCACGTTTTGCGCAGTCCTTAAAGCGCAGTTTTGGTCTTCAACGTTTCGTTTTGCGAAAGCTATTTGGCTCAATAGGACCTTCCTGGGCAAATGCGAGTGATCCATGCGATGCACATGCCCCAGCCATCGCAAACGTCGCTGCTTAAGCAATGCGGTTATACTGGGAAGCTGTGCTATCTCTAACACTCTCGTTAGTAACCCTGTCCTTCCATGTGATTTCTAGAATGCTCCTTAGGCAGCGCATGTGAAAATTGTTGAGGCGTCGTTCTTGTTTGGCGTACGACGTCCAGGATTCAGCGCCGTACAAGAGTATGCTTAATACGCAGGCTTGATACACTACCATTTTGGTCGCAACAGTAAGATGTTTGTTGTTCCATACTCTTGTACGGAGCCTGCCGAACGTCGTGGCCGCCCTGCCGATGCGAACATCGATCTCTCCATCTAGGGAAAGATTGCTCGACACAGACGACCCCAAATAACAGAACTTGTCTACAACATCCAGGGGCTTGTTATCCAGTAAGATGGATGGCTGGTATGAAATGCCCTGCGCCAATATTACGGTCTTCTTTGCATTAATCGACATGGAAAACAGGGAGCACGCATATGCGAACTTGTCCAGTACTGTCTGGAGCTCTTGTGGGGTTGTGGCAACAAAGGCTGCGTCGTCGGCAAAGAGCAGACTGTCTACAAACAAGTCTTCTCGATTGCGGCAAGATTTGAGGTGCGAGATGTTGAACAAAGCACCATCTGCTCTTGTATGTAGGTGTATTCCTTGTTGCGAGTCGCCAAAGGCAACTTTGAGCAGTAAGGAAAAATAAATGCCGAATAATGTTGGTGCTAACACACAGCCTTGACGAACCCCTCTTCGCACTTCGAACGCGTCGGAGATATTTCCATTGAAAACAACAGTGCCTACCATTCCGTCGTGAAGTGATTTTATTAACTTCAACAGCTTTGGGGGACAACCTATTCTTTCAAGTGCGTAGAATAGACCTTCTCTGCTGACTGTATCGAAAGCTTTGTTAAGATCAACAAAAGCAATCAGCAGAGGGGTGTTTTGCTCACGACTCTTCTCCTGGAGTTGTCGGAGAGTAAATACCATGTCTATGGTAGATCGCTGGGAGCGAAAACCACATTGTGACTCGGGATACACGCGGTCAGCAAGACTTTGCAGTTTGGTCAGTATAACTCTTGCAAACAGTTTGCCGACGATGCTAAGGAGGGAAATTCCGCGGTAGCAGTTGCAATCGCCGCAGTCTCCTTTTCCTTTATATAAGGTGACAATGTTCGCGTCGCGCATATCCTGTGGAATTCTTCGCCCTCCAGCACTTACCAAGGAAGTTGTGGAGAAGTGGCAGTACACACTTAATTTTTAAGATTTCGGTATATATATTGTCTATCCCGGGACTTTTTCCACATTTAAGCTGCAACACGGCCTTTTGAAGATCTCTTACAGTGGGCATAACATCGAGCTCAGACATGACAGGTAGCTTTGGTATTAGATCCATAGCTACAGGGCTAATCTCAGCTGGACGAGAGTAGAGCTCAGTATAATGTTCCGCCCACCGCTTGAGTTGGCGTTCACTATCGGTGATGACTGTGCCGTCTATTTCCTTCAGGGGGGCAGTCTTCTTTAGTGTTGGGCCAAGTGCCTGTTTGATTCCTGCGTAGACACCGCGAAAGTTACCTACGGCCGCACAGTCTTGAATGTTCTTGCACAGCTCCGTCCAGTATTTATTAGCGAGTTGGCGGCAAGAACGCTGAAGGGACGACTTAGCTGTGCATAGTGCAATTCGGGTGGTTTCACAGGGGTTCAAACGGTGGTCAAGTGCAGCTTTTCGCTTTAAGTCAATTAAAGGCTGAAGTTCGTTTTGGTTTCGGAAAACCAGTCATGAGATTTATGTGTCCTCTGTCCGAAAATTTCACAAGCTCTTATGGTAAACAGGTCTTTGATTTTACTCCATTCTTCGCCTATGGACTCGTCCGCATCCCAGTTATCTATATGCTGTTGTACAGAAGCAGAAAAAGATTCAACTAGCTCAGAATCTTTAGTCTTGGAAAGATCCAAGGTCTTCCTTCTGAGTGTTTTAGATGAGTGAATCTTTTTAGGTGACAGGCGTACTTTAGACATAACTAGGGAGTGGTCAGTGTCGCACTGTGCACTGTGATACGATCTCGAGTGAGTGATTTCTTTTAAGTTCCTCCTCCTGACAAGAACAAGGTCCAATTGATGCCAGTGTCCAGACCGAGGATGTTTCCAGGAGACTTTGCGCAATAGCTTGCCTTTGAAGTAAGTGTTTGTAACACACAGCTGAAACTGCGAGCAGAATTCCAGCAGACGCTGCCCATTTTCGTTCTGCTTGCCCACACCGTGGTTACCAAGGCACTCAGGCCAGGCGTTGTTATCCTGACCAACACGAGCGTTGAAGTCTCCTAGAATGTAAAGTCGATCACCGGCCGGAACACTGGAAACGACCTCAGAAAGCTGACCGTAAAAGTCATCTTTGGACTCGGGAGACGAAGCGAGAGTCGGAGCGTATGCGGACACTAGGGTGACAAAGCCGCATGTAGTGTTGAGACGTAATGTCATCAAACGCTCCGATATGCCTTTAGGTGTTTCTATGGCAGTCAAGAGGAATTGTGGACGGCAAAGCCACTCCATACTCCCGGCGATTGTTAAAGTCCTTGCCTTTCCAGAAAAAGGTATAATTGTTTTCACGCAACGAGCCTTCATCGGGGAGCCTAGTTTCTTGTAGACCGGCAATGCTGATGTTGAGGCGTGCCAGTTCTAGGTCAATTACAGCAGTCTTACGCAGGTCTTGTGCGTAATCTGTAGTCTCCGGGTTCTCAAGGAGACCCGTCCTCATAGTTCGGACGTTCCAAGTACCAAAGCGCATGGACAAGTTAGCTTTAGTTTTATTTTTATTATGCAGCTTGCTTGCGGGTGAATGACAGCACAGCATCGCTTTCCGGTAGAACCCTGTGTTCCCATCACCCCAGAGGAACAAACGATGCCGGGGCGGACCAGTACCTTATTGGCCGGGGGCTGCCCAGCTGAAGCGGGCGGTAACTGGTCAGTGGGTCTTCGATGAACCCTCCCACTGTCGAGAGTGACCCCTAGCGTCCGCACTTACGCCCATATGCGCGGGCTTATAACTGGTAACTGCCACTCCCCGTGTTGATTTCTACACCGCGAAACGGCATAGGTGAAGTGTCCTCTCCACAGACGCTGCATCGCCCGGGACGCATTTAGGTAACACAGGTTTGCCCAGCCCCTGCATCACCCTCTCGACCTCACTGACTGAACCCACAGGAAAGGCAAGCCAGTACGTGTGGAGTCAGATTGGTTGCAGGAATCTGTCACATATTTCAGGTTAGACCCTACTAAGAAATTGCAGTAAGGAACCTTAGACTTGGCACGACTTTGTCTAGATTTCATTACTTTTTAGAAATAAACATGCAGCTCCATCGAGACTTGGCTAGCTTATTACAGAATGTTTTTGATGGGATTTCACTCCTTTTTGTAAAAACGTGTGCTTATTGATTTATTTTGTTAGATTTTCGGGTAAACTAATCGTAAGTGTGGATTAAAAATATTTAAAAGAATTGTGTTCGCGAATTTAAGGTTTCCCGCGGTCAAACCACCGGATGTCGTCATAGCTATGACGTTATTAGCTATAGATTACATATACGGGGTGTTAGGGACGGTGTAACGAAAACTTTGCAGGCGTGCTCAGACCATGAAACTAAACAACTTTTACTATGAAGCCAATGGTGGGAAACGAAAATAATTTTCCGACCTCCCATACAAAGTCAGTCAGCTGATCGTGAATTTTGTATGGGAGGTCAGAAATTTTTTTTCGTTTCCCACCATCGGCTCCATAGTAAAAGTTGTTCAGTTTGATGGTCTGATCATGCCTGCAAAGTTTTCGGTAAACCGTCCCTAACACCCTGTATATACATTCACTCGTTTCCTGTTTCTGCTTGCCTGATCCATGTAATGGTCGCATTTTCTAAATTATTAAAAATCCAGCGAAATTAACTTCAAAAGGTGTTTTACTGTCTTTGTAAACCCCGAAAAGTCAACATATGGTCCTCGATCCTGATATATACAAGATTCGAAAACTGCGGCTTCGAGAAATACCACAAGTCATCTTCAAAGGCAACTTGAAGGACTCAAAGGTCGTTGGGAACAAAGACATCGTCAAAGGCTTTGGATTTTGGACTGAAAGGAATATCATCACGGAGGTCAAGGAATAGGCTTCAGGGCGTGAATATTTCGTGAATCCATGGTGTTTTTGTGTTATTTTCACCCAGCACTCTGTTTCCTATAGGTATTATCGGATCAGGTAACAATAGGTACCTACCACTTTAGGTATGTACCATTTTTATTGTATTTTTACCACTACTAAAGGCTAAAATCAGCAACAGCTATGTTAAAAGTGTGTTAATATTGTCATTATCGTGTAAAGTACCGTTACTTTGTAATCATAGCTATTGCATCATACGCTTATCTCGTTGATGTATTTTGTATGCGTTATCAATTAATTCCATGCACTGTGAATGCAGCGCCGATCGCTTTGAATGCGCTTAGATGAGTAGGTATATTCACGTCATTACGCTATCTGCGCAATTAACTGCTACGTTAAGTTATAGGTTATATTCAAAGTGTTTATTTTGTGATTTCAGCATTAAATAGTGTTAATCAACGTAGAAAATAGTGCTTATTAGCGATACAAAGATACATAGTACAATTTAGACTCGTTTTAGGTACAATAAACTTGCTGTTTCTTATAATATTCCATGCAACTTTGTTTGTGTTATTTCCAAAGAAATCACAATAGGTAAATAGCCGTGTTTTTATTATCAAAAACTCGCCAGGTGGAAAGTGTTACAGTTTGCATAGTGCACTATTAAATATGTCGAAGATATATCAGGAAGGGAGCACGAGCAGGAAGAAGGGCAGAAGAAGAAGCCCATAACAAAACAAAACATAAAATCTTACGCGCGTCAGCAATGTCAGGTTATAAAACCAACAGCACGTCGTGGGCGTATACTCGTCGAGTACCTGATGGATACTTGATGGATGGAATACTGCACGGTCAACTGACGACTCCTGTCAGGATACTACATCGTCACATGCTATCTCGAACCACTGCCACTATAATGATAAACCACAGTATACTCACTATCACGTAGTCAGCTCCTCCGATGTGCTTGTTTCGGAATATGATTCCTCGTCAGGCACGGTATCACCGTACGACAAGCCGTCCGTCCACAGTCATACCATGCCACTAGCAAACCAACCTTAGAACCTTGGGCAATCATGACGGTGATCACCACTTAACACCGTAGAAGTCCTCTGCCCACAGCCCTGTACGCTTGCAGAGGGACACCACCAGCAGTAGTCACCATCCTCGCATGATCTCTGCATTTCACAAACCTGTTGAGGGTAAAACGATAACAATTATCACACACTTCATGATCTCCACAAATATTCCAAAAGCCACACAAATATAGGGCTCCGTCGTCACTTGATGACTCCAGTTCCTCCAAATACTCCAGGATTCCTGTGATTTCATCGGATTACGAACGATACCTCAAAAAGACACAGACTAAACCACACTTTAACCGGAACTGTCACAATCTTCACAAATATCCTACTAGCCTTACGAATCTAGGGCTCCGCCATGGCCTGAAGACCACAGATCCTCGAAAGACTCCAAGATTACCACGATTTCAGCGGATTGAAACCTAACCTCAAGACACGACCCGAACTGCACCCAAACTGGAACTGTCAAAGTTGTTTACTCAGTTCGCCGCCTGGGTTCCGTTTCTTTATTACAAAAGCAGCCAACAATGAACTCTGAGAACGAGCTACACCGCCTCTGAAGTCTATCCAGTCTATCTTGCTGTGCTTTAGCCTACTGTGTACAAATAAAGCGCACTGCCTACGTCGAGTGTTGCCAGCGCTATGCGTTTCGTTTCTGCAAGATTCAACTAACAATGGAATGGAAAGACAAATTATCAAAACGAACTATAAACTGTCAAATAATTTCACTAAATACCCGCAGAATCTGATCATTCTTCGACAAATATAAGTTTATTTCTGTAAATTCCAAGTTTGGTAACCGCTTTCCAAAATGCCACCAAGTGGGGATGAAAATGATGGTGATAACAAGGATATTATGAAGGCCTTGGTGAGAAAACGTGGAGTACTAAAGGGACGTTTAACGGTATTTAAAAGTTACGTCGCAGGTTTAAATAAACCCTTGGAACGTTCTCAGGTAAATGCATTACAATTACGCGTTACACAAACGATGAAATTGTTTGAACAATATGATGAGTTGCAGTCTCAGATAGAATTGGAAACTGATAATCAGGATTCTCAGTTATTGGAGCGAGAGGAATTCGAGCAAATTTACTACGTAAGTGTAGGTAAGGCTCAGGAGATTATCGATTTTTACTCGCAATCAGTGCCCGAATCTGAAAAGAGTTCAACATTTCACAGTCATGACAATTTTCATATGCAGAACCTCGTTAAGTTACCCACTAATCCCACTATCGCATTGCCCTTTGACGGATTATACGAGAACTGGTTGGAGTTCCACGACACGTTTTTGACTCTCATACATAACGAAAGCAAAATACCAGATATAAATAATAATAATAATAATAATAATTGTCCATTGAAATAAAAAAACAGTGGCAGGTGAACTCTGTCAGAACAGTTTATGAATAGTTTATGAATATGAATAGTTTATTTCACCTATAATACAGAGTTCCAATCATCCTTTCTACCACAGGAGTCATCCCAAAAACCCTTCACACTAGTCTCCAAACACTGAAAATGAACACATCCACACTCATACTTTTACAAAAGGCAGTCATTCTGAATACCTGCAGACTAGTCAGAAAGTTTCTCTCAATGGATTAATATTAGCACTTGGCCTAGGCCCGTGCAAAGTTTACCTCTTCGGAGAGTCTTATAAAATATAAGTATACATATAATAATAATAATAATAAAGTTTATTTGCCAAAAAAGAATTACAATCTTATGCTTAAAACTACAATCGGACTTCACACTAGGCCGAACCTGTGACGTGATAGTCCAGTCAACGTTACCTAATAATTGCAAATTTATTGCATAAAAAGAGTAAAGTTAGAGAGAGTACTTAGTACTGTACTAGTGCTTAATTCTAGTAATGATAAAACATATGGTATTAAAATCTTAATAAGAAGAGACAATGTAGAGATAAGTGGATAAGGAAATAAACATATATAATATATTATTATATGTATATTACTATAAAATATTATTATTATATGAAATAATTTATGTTAGGTATATATAAACATGAGTTAATAAAATAAAACAAATTATAGGTATTCATGATATAATGAACAAGATTGACTCAGTGTCATCGTAATCAAGTGTCTTTAACCAGGCTTGAAGTTTAAATTTTGCAGAATGGATACTTTCATTTTTAATGGAACAAAGTTTGTTGATTGAAGAATAGACGTGAGGGAAAGCAAAGTATTTAAATCTTTGAGCAAATTTTGTTTTGACTCTAGGTGGTTGAGTTTTGTAAACGCGTTTGTTGCATAGTGCTTTAAAGTTTGATGAATTTATAGTAGTTTTATGATGGTGCAAGCTAGCCTTCAGAATGTAGAGTTGACGCACTGTTAAAACATCCGCTTCTTTATATAAAATACTTGTTGGATATCTAAAATGTTTATTTAGCATAACCTTAAGCACGGATCGTTGCGCCCTTTCCAAGATCTTTATATGAGTTTTGGCAGCGCTACCCCAGGCTCCAATACAGTAAGTCAGTAGGGACTGGCATAGCGCAGTGTACACCAACCGGAGAACATCAGGCTCTGCGCAGTTTCTCAGCAGCTTTACGACACCTACCAACCTTCTAATGCGACCAGCTAATGAACAAATATGCTGTAGAAAATTAAGATGCTCATCTATAATGACTCCTAGATATTTTATTTTTTCTGTTCTTCGTATCTCAGAGCAGTGACAGAAGGAAGTTGTAGGCTGTGCATCACGAGTACAAGTGTGGACTTTAATTGCAGATTTTGTTGAATACGGGGGAGCTGAAGCTTGCGTTTTTTGAAAACAAATGTACTTGGTTTTTTCAGTGTTCAGGGTCAGAAGATTAATATTTAACCAATTGGAAATTGATGACATTGCTTTTTCTGTGGACGCAACAACATCTGACCACGAAGGACCACTGATAACCAGAGCAGTGTCGTCTGCGTAGCAGATAACATTTATGTTACTTAAACTGGCCAAGGAATTCGCAATATCATTTATATAAATAATGAAAAGTGTAGGACCTAAGATGCTACCTTGGGGTACTCCACAGCTTACATCCAAAGGGTCACTAAGTAATTCGTTTACCCTGGTGTACTGCGACCGGTTGCAGAGGTAGCTTTTGAACCATTCAAGAGCCGTTCCCCTAACACCTATAGACTCCAGTTTGCGTAAGAGTATTGCTGTGGAAACCGTGTCGAAGGCCTTAGCGAGATCTAAGAAAACCCCAATGCAAGGATTTCCTCCATCTAATGCCTTCGACACAGAATCCAACAACACATCCACTGCATCTTCAGTGGATTTTCCACGTTGGAAGCCGAACTGGCAGGCGATTATATTGTGTTTGGACAAGTAGCTAGTCAGTCTGCGGTTAACTATCTTTTCAAGGATTTTTGAGAAAGCGCTTAGTAAAGAAATGGGTCTGTAATTGGATGGATTACTTTTGGAACCGTTTTTATGAATAGGAATTACTACTGCTTTCTTCCAGCACTCAGGAAATATTCCATTAGAAAGACTTAGATTGAATAAATAGGTGAGAGGTTCGATAATAGCTGGAAGAATAGATTTGATGAAGCAATTATTAATCTGATCTATACCTGGTGCGCTACTATTATTTAATGACATAACTACAGACTGAACTTCGTTGACGTCAGTGGGAAACATAAAGAAAGAGTTAGGGGATACAGGTAAATTCATAGCGTTAATTATTTCTTCCTCGGTAAGATTTAAGTTAGATTTGATTTCAGCCGCTAGGTTTTGGCCAACGTTAGCAAAAAAGGAGTTGCAATTATTAAGAGTTGTTTTTGGATTTTCCGAAGTACTGATTAAAGCTGAAGACTTGTCTTTTTCAGAACTTAAGCAGCATATGTCGTCTATAGTATTCCACAGTTTCTTCGGGGAATTTTTGTTTGTGCGTAAGCGATAGTTATCGTGCTCTGATTTGAGTTTTTTGCGTAATTCGTTATAGAAGTTTCGATATCTTTTGTATACGTGTTTTTTGAATTCATTGTTTGGATCCTGTCTCAACTCTAAGTGTAATCGGTCTCTATGCATCATACATCTAATTAACCCTGGAGTTACCCATTCCTTGCGATTGCTGAATTTGCGATTTACTTTTACAGTTTTAGTATGTTTGTTTGTAATATTATTTAGTTTGCCAGTAAAATGTAAGACAGCTTCCGTGGTATCTTGTAGTGCATACAGCGAGCTCCAATCTACTTGGGATAGTTCTTCGATAATGGAGTCGATATCCCTTTTTAATTTCGTGATAGAGCCTTTACGAGTAGGACAGTAAGTGGCTATGCCAGCTAAAACAAACTCATGATCGGTGATATTAGTTTTAGAAACGATTCCTATGGCTTGGAGTTGTGAAGAAACGAAAATATGATCGAGGCAATTACTTTTCCTTGTAGGGACATCTATAGCTGGTTTTAGGGCTAACTCAGACGTAAGGCACAAATATTTTTGTATGTGATCGTTTGGTTCGTTTGAAATTATGTTCAAATTAATATCTCCCGCCAGTATTACCCTATTTTTGTTTGGAAGTGAGTTAACAGTGTGTTCTAAGGACGTTAAAAAGTTGCTTGGGTTAGAGAAAGAAGAGGATCGATAGATGCATAATACAGAGTACGAATTAGGAAAGGAAACCAACAAGTTACAAGCATCGGCCAAATCGGGTTCAGTTACGTCTACATCAAAGGAATCTCTTACGTAAACTACAACGCCGCCATTTTTGTTGATATTTCTAGCTGTGTAGTAGTATTTATAACCTGCTATTTGCTTAATAGAAGTTTAGAAGTTTTTAAGCCTCATTAAATCTAACTTCTAAGCCTCATTAAATCCTTCCACGAGGACATGAAAGGATCTGTTGTTTTTAACGGCAATACATCCGAGCCGTTCGAAATGCGTAGAGGTGTTCGCCAAGGCTGCGTATTGGCTCCTACCCTGTTTGGTATTTTCTTCTCATTGCTTTTTAAAGTTGCTTTCGGCGATGACCAACAGGGTATACACCTGCACACTAGGGCTGACGGGAAGCTGTACAATATCTCGCTTCTTAAGTCAAAGCGTAACCGCGATGACTTATTCGTCGATAGCCTTTTGTTCGCTGACGATGCAGCCTTCGTTGCCAATTCTCAAAGTGAGCTTCAAGACATTGTTGATAAGTTTTCCCACGCGTGTTCTCTGTTCTCAATGTCCATTAATGCCAAAAAACAGTAGTGCTAGCTCAAGGTGGAGAAACACCACGTATTTTGCTCGGTGGCGTTCCCTTGAACATAGTTGACAAGTTTTGCTACTTGGGGTCGACTGTGTCGAACAATCTCACCCTCGATGCTGAGATCAATACTCGTATCGGCAAAGCGGCGACCATGTTCGGCAGGCTCAGTACAAGAGTATGGAATAATAAACACCTGACCACAAAAACCAAGATAATTGTTTACCAAACTTGCGTTCTAAGCATACTCTTGTATGGAGCTGAAACCTGGACTTCGTACGCAAAACAAGAACGTTGACTCAACACATTTCATATGCGCTGCGTAAGAAACATCTTGCATATAACTTGGCAGGACAGAGTCACAAACGAGCGAGTTCTGGAAATTGCACAGCTGCCTAGCTTTACCGCTTTGTAAGCAAAGACGATTGCGGTGGCTAGGGCATGTGTATCGCATGGAACCTTCGCGTCTACCGCGGCGTGTCCTGCTTGGCGCCGTAGCTAACGCCAAAGAGGAGTTGGAAGACCGATGCTACGTTTCAAAGATTGCGCCAAACGGGACATGGCTGCGTTTGACATCGACCATCAAAGCTGGGAGAAGCTTGCTGAGAATAGGGATGTATGGAGAAAGCGTGTGTTTGATGGGCGTAAAGCTCACGACGATGCCTGGTTCGCTGGTCTCGCAAACAAAAGGCAAAAACGACATCTAAACATGCATGTGCCAGTCTCTAATTCCACCTTCGTTTGTAGAGCGTGCGGAAAGTCATGCCGCTCCCGTATCGGCTTATACAGCCATGAAAAATCTTGCCTCAGACACTGAATAAATCGTCTGTCACAGACGTATGAGGCCAATGATGATTTGCTTAATAAGGGGGCAATCGTTAAGATGACATTCTGTTAAAATTATCAAATCTAGCTCAATGTCTAATCTTTGCAGGCCGACCAAAAGGTTGTCGATATTCTTCTGAATGCTTCTTATATTAAATGTTAGTATTTTAAAAGGAAAATCGTTATTTAAAATGTTCTTACATTGTTCTAGAGAGTCGAGAGCAAAGCACAGAACTTGTAGACATTGATCAATTTCTAATTCGAAGAGAGATTGGGTCATTACCAAACTGTTTGTAGTGTGTATGTTAATTTATCAAGTAATGAGTAATAAATAAGTAAAGATAATTATGTGTAGGTAATGTAGGGTGTGTGTGTACGTTATTACCAAGATATAAATGTAGTAATAATAAAGTAAACTATAAAGTTTAAAGATAGGTATTATAAAGTAGCTTAATTTAAAATAGCTAGAGTGAGGAAAACAAAGAAACAAAAAAAAAAAACTATAAAATTTCAGAATGAGATCAAAAAGAAGCTAATATTTGGTAAGAGAAACTAATACCAGGTAGTTGGAATGGTATTATCTATTTATCACGCAGCTTAGTTTTAAGTTCTAAGTCTGCTTCAGTGCGAATTTGGATGACAGGGAAGAATTGCCCGTCTCCTTTACGCATAAAGATATTGCCGTTGCTTGTCCAGGTGTGTTTATACTCGGCCTGACTAGCGTATTTGCGTGCGGCGCGGAATAATTGTCGGTTTTCTTTAGTCAGGCGTTCGTTGATGTAGATCTTTTGTGAACTTTTGCAGTTTTCTACGTCTTCGTTAGTTAAATCCTTTCGGCTTTTTGAAGCCCGCATAAACTCGTCTCTGCGTGACTTCCGCGTGAATCTGACAACAACTGGTCTAGGTAACTGCTTGACAGTCTGCTTTTCGTCAGTGCCCGATTTGCTGGGAGCGTCGTCTGCTGAGAAGTTAGAGTTCTGTTCGCGTTGGTTCGATTTTTGCTTGGGGCCAACTCTAGATATCCAGTCAATGTCGCACTTCTCTAGGTTAATGCCAATCTTGTGAGCCGTAATCTGGACGGTGTGATGCAGATTTTCATTCACTGTCTCTTGTAAACCGGATATTTCTATTTCGTTTAGTAGGGATGCTTGAGCTCGGTTGTTTAAGTCACATTCAAGTTTAGATATCTGGGCTTTCAGTGGAACTACGTCACATTTATTGATGCGTTGAACCAGGGAGCGTACTTCAGACTGGAGTTGAGAATTGGACGTTTCGAGCTGCTTAATTTTTTGCTCAGCGCTAATAATGTTGATTTTAATGTCCTTCTGTTCTTTTGCGAGAAAATCCGTCGTTTCAGAGAAATCTTTTTTAAGGGTAGATATCGCCAAGTTGATTGTGGATGTAAGTTCAGTTTTTAACTTGTCATAAACCGTATCAAAAAAAGAGGTTTGGAATTCTTTTAGTCTTGAATCTAAGAGAGACGTAAATTGTGAAATCATGTGTGATGACAGTCTTTCCTGAGGAGGTAGTGGTGACTGATCTTTTGCTCCAATAGAGATCTTCGTGTTATTCTTGCAAAGGTGGCATTTCACAGTGCGAGTAAGTTCTTGTTTGTGCTCTCTATATTTAGCCGAATCAATGTTCAAGCAGGAGTAATGATACGGATCCTTACATTTTGAACAATTTAAGAGCTGACCACGATCAATTCTCGTGCTGCACTCCTTGCAATTCATGATAACTTGAGTATTTATAGACGATTTTATGAATATTTACGTTTGACGTCCTCTATCGGTAAAATCGGGAAGTAAAAAGTGGAAACCCCTCATGCACAGTAAGCTCAAATTAAACGTGTTGAATGGTTTTGAGCGCAATGATACAAGTACTGAAAAAGAGATGGCGCTGCGTGTCCGAAAGTTGGCTTTCACTTTGCTCTTTTTTGCAGTAATTTTAGGTTATTAATCACCACCACCAGTAAATAATGTTTAAAGTTTACGGTTTCACTATATAACACAGAGTTTAGGTCAGTAAACACACTAAACAAATTCCACTATTTGCGTGCCTCGTTAGAGGGAAGTGCCAAACTTGTAATCAAGTCTATTGAGTTTTCCGCTATTAATTACCAGGTTGCATGGGAGCTGTTGTGTGACAGGTTTGATAATAAGCGACTTTTAATTCAAAATCATGTTTCAGCGATATTTAACCCTTTATTTGGCAAGGATATTTTCTTTAAAAAAAGGCTATTTTGCGTGAATAGTCTGTCTTTTGACATCCATAGAGACACAAAAAAAATATTTAAAAAATCTATATATACAGATTTTTTGGAAAAATGATGTTCCACACACGGAACATTGCCAATTATCCAGTCTCAATGTTTGGTGGTATATTGGTGGGGTAACTAGTACTACTACGTTACCAGCTCAAGTAAGACATTTGCAGCGTTATGTTAACTCTTAGGCTGTTTACACACGGCACCGCGGCGGTAGCAGCAACTGTCTCCCTTGGATTTCTATGGAGCCTTATGCACGACGCCATGTAAGGCTCCATACATATCCAAGGCAGACTACTGCAGCGGCTCCACGTCTGCGAGGGTGCCGCTGCCACTGCGGTGTTGTGTGTAAACAGCCTTATACACGACGCCCGTGGCGTGCGGCATGCGGCGTGCAGCGTCGTGTGTAAGGCTTCATACAAATTCAAGGCAGACTACTTCGCGTGTTGTGTGTTATGCTCCATACAAATTCAAGGCAGACTACTGCGTGTGTCCTGTGTAAGGTTTCATACAAATTCAAGGCAGACTACTGAGCGTGTCGTGTGTATGGCTCCATACAAATTCAAGGTAGGCTACTGCAGCGGCGCTGTGGCAGTGACGGTGCCGCTGTCGCTGCGGTTTGTGTGTAAACAGCCTTATAATGTAGGAACGGTGGAAATGCCAAACTGTCTAACTTGAGGTACGTGCAATACACGTGACATACACATTAATTATACCAATAAAAACCATAATTTTGTGATATGTAAAACAAAAATCAATATTTTAGTAGTTTACTATGTCTTTGGCAATGTGCCACACAAGGAACAAACCCGCGCTCCGGTAGTTTACGGTGTATTTGGCAATGTTCCGTGTGAGGAACACGCGACTTGAATTGTAATTTAGTAAATAAATACTGCATTATTTCTTATAAATCGTATGTGTTTGACAAGGTAATATATTATCTTAATAAAATGATATAGTTTATGCAATGGTCAAGGCCTAAAACCAACAAAAAAAAATTAATTAGCTTGCACAGTACATGACGTCTCTGTCTCGGTGGCATGATTTTGACACTATTGATATTTAGGTGTTGACAGGGCTCACATTTATTTTTTACGAGAAATATAATAGTGCTGCGAAAGTATTGACAGAAACAGTTTTGAATAAGTGCATGTTATTTCGCCACCAGATTTTTTTAAACTTAATGTTCCACACACGGAACACCGTCAAATTAAGGGTTAACATGAGTCCAGTCACAAAAGAATCGCCTGCGTCAATCCGCCAGTTAATCGACGTTTTGAATAAAAACTTGAGGTCGCTTGAAACTCTAAAAGAGCCCACAGAGCACTGGGAAACCCTTCTTATTTACATTGTCACAAGTAAATTAGATACAAAGTCTTAGTGGGAGGAGTTAAAGAGTCAGATGGACAAAAGTAAGTCGATAACTTTAGACACACTTGTGTCATTCTTGCGTGGTAGGGCAGACCTCCTCGAGACATTAGAAATTACTCATAATAATGCAAGCCAGCATCACAGGTCGCATAATAATAAAATTAAAAATATGATTACTGTGAACAACCCTCAATCAAGTCACACAGCTCAAATGAATAATGAAGTTTCTTGTCCTAAGTGTAGTGGTCCACATAAGCTTCGTGATTGTGCTCAGTTTTTGAGTTTGCCACCTGAACAGCGTTTGGAGATTTTGCCCCAGCTGAAAGTTTGTTTTTTATGTTTTAAAAGGGGACATTTTGCTAATCAGTGCAAAAACAAAAGAAACTGCTGTAAGTTTTGGAGTAACTCTTCTATTTGTACCTATCTTTATGTCTATGCATGTGTCAAATGTCAAGTCGGAATAAGTATACTTAAAATTATGAATTTCTTAGATTGAAAATTCCTTGTACTTTCAAGTAAGAGTTAGGTTCATTTCTAAGTTTTATGAGCAATTAAACGAATCTAGAATGCTTATTTAAACAGAATTTCCGATTGAAAACATACTTTTATCATCTGGACAAAGCGGGTCCAAAAGTGGTAATAATCCATATCATTTTCTACAGTTTCATAGACCTTCAAGTAAATCAATATTTTTTTGCCATCGCTACCGCACATTCAAGTTTTAGGCTCTTTTTCCACTACTCCGATCCGGTACACGATAACTTCCAATCCGATTTAGAAATCTATAAAAATACTATACTCGATTTTCCACTACACTGGTATCCGGACTTTATCGAAACGGTATTTTCCCGAACAATTGGTATGGCACAAAAATTATGCATGCTTTAAAACAATTTTACATTCTACCATTTCGTTCGTCTGAGTCCGAGTCCGTCGAGATAATGAAACTTTACTGTCCGTTTTTTACTGGATAAGTGGGATAGCGGTGACCGGATTTTCGATATTTTACGGATGGCTACATCCGATATCCGGTGACGAATCGAAGTAGTGGAAAAAGAGCCTTAAGATTATGTCAAAAATCTTCAAAAACGTTGTCCAAATCGTAAATCGGTAGGTACCGGTTTATTGAGACAATAAACCGGTAGGTTTGGAAGATTCATATTTTCACCAAAGAATATATTTGTGTAAATCCAAATTGTTATTTAGTCCATCTAATATTTCACTTAAAAACACCACAGGTTAGAAAATGCAATTGAAAAATATTATTTTATTTTTTCACATAATAATAAGTGTAAAGACATGGTTAATGCAATTTATATGCCAAACATCTCTTTTTATTATTTTTTTTGTAACTTGAATAATTTGTGTTACAATCGGTAGAAGAGGTATGAAACCGGTACTACTGATTTTCGGATTAGCTCCGCAAAAACTGCATCGCTACTCTTTTGTTTTCGTTGCTCAACTTAGCGTGGTCAAGCTGTAGGTACGGGAAAATTGTACCTAGTTGAGACAAGGTTAGGGTGGATAGTCTCAGGTCCTGTTTCAGGCCGTTCATTTAATAATTCCAGCCCTATAAAGTGCAATTTCACACAGGTGGCCGCCTCTGACTCCAATATTGATATTGATCGACGTATTAGTCGTTTTTGGGAGTTGGAAGAGGTAAATAATAAGGCACCATGTTATTCTCAAGAAGAAAAGTTGTGTGAAGAGCACTTTATTAACAATGTAAGTCTTTTGCCAGATGGGCGTTTCTGCGTTAAAATTACATTAAAGGAATCGCCCCAGGTCTTGGGGGATTCTTATAAAAAGGCAAAAAAATGTTTTATATCTATGGAACGCAGACTTGAGAATAACCCCGATCTGAATAGTCTAAGCTCCCGTCGACCAAGTCTTACCTCATAGGTCTACCGCACGGACGTATACTGTAGCGATAGATAACACTTAGGAGGTCAGGAAAATACTGGGTTGCCATCTCCTAACCTGGAGGAAACTTTTTTATTCGAGTTGGAAAATGCAAAAAAAGTCCAAAAATTACCTCATATTTCTACCGCACCAAACGTTTACCTACCTAAAGAGACTCCTTTTGAGATGAGAATGCGCTAGGTTGCCAGCTCCAATCCTGGCAGGTTCAAGGTCAGCCACATTTATGAGGCCCAAAAATGGAGTTTTACCTCATCTTTCTACCGGACGAAATTAGTGTCAATCGATAGCTCTAAGCATGCCATTGACAAATATATAGGTTGCCTGCTATCAGCCTGGCAGGAACTCTGTAAACCCCTCAAAGAAACGACGGTAAAATCTTCAAACAAAGAAAAGTCATGAAAACCACTAAGGTTCCAGCAAAACTTAATGTAAACTGCGCCATAGAGTTACATTCTGTTGTGTGGGACACTGCGTCGACGAACGACCCGACGGAACCTGGTGTTTTCAAAGCATCTATAAATTAGGAAGTACAAAGCAGGCCACTGACAGGCCTTACCTTTCTTGCAACCAAACAAAATTTATGCCAATCGATAGCCCTAGGTATGCCATTTATAAATATATAGGGTTGCCTGCTATCAGCCTGGTAGCATCCTGGTAGACCCGTCAAATGAACGCAGGTAAAACGCTCACACCCATAAAAACTTGTGTTACACTGCTAAGATGTCTTGCTACCAAACTAAATTAGTGCCAATCGATAACCCTAGACATGACATTGATGAATATAGGTTGCCTGCTATCAGCCTGGCAGTATCCTGGTATACCTCCTCAAACAAACGTTGGTTTAATCTTCAAACCTAGAAAAACTTACGTAAAACTGCCAAGATATTTTGCTACCGAACAAAGTTAGTGTCAATCGATAGCTCTAGTCATGCCACTGATGAATACATAGGGTTGCCTGCTGTCAGCTTGGAAGTTTTCCTGGTCATTTGACGAGGTCTACCAGGGAAACTGCCAGGCTCTTAGCAGGAAACCCTATAAATTCATAAACGGCATACCTAGGGCTATCGATTGGCACTAATTTTGTTCGGTAGCAAGATATCTTAGCAGTTTTACAAGTTTTCTTGGTTTGAAGATTTTACCAGCGTTCGTTTGAGGGTATACCAGAAAACTTCAAACTGATAGCAGGCAACCCTATATTTTCATCAGTGGCATGCCTAGAGCTATCGATTGACACTAATTTTGTTCGGTAGCAAAATATCTTGGCAGTTTTACGTAAATTTTTCTTGGTTTGAAGATTAAACCAACGTTTGTTTGAGGAGGTATACCAGGGATACTGCCAGGCTGATAGCAGGCAACTCTATATATTCATCAATGTCATGTCTAGGGTTATCGATTGGCACCAATTTAGTTTGGTAGCAAGACATCTTAGCAGTGTAACACAAGATTTTACCTGCGTTCATTTGACGGGGTCTACCAGGGATGCTACCAGGCTGATAGCAGGCAACCCTATATATTTATAAATGGCATACCTAGGGCTATCGATTGGCATAAATTTTGTTTGGTTGCAAGAAAGGTAAGGCCTGTCAGTGGCCTGCTTTGTACTTCCTAATTATAGATGCTTTGAAAACACCAGGTTCCGTCGGGTCGTTCGTCGACGCAGTGTCCCACACAACAGAATGTAACTCTATGGCGCAGTTTACATTAAGTTTTGCTGGAACCTTAGTGGTTTTCAAAGATGAGGTAAAAAACTCCATTTTTGGGCCTCATAAAATGTGGCTGACCTTGGAACCTGCCAGGATTGGAGCTGGCAACCCTAGCGCATTTTCATCTCAAAAGGAGTCTCTTTAGGTAGGTTAACGTTTGGAGCGGTAGAAATGTGAGGTAATTTTTGGACTTTTTTGCATTTTCCAACTCGAATAAAAAGTTTCCTCCAGGTTAGGAGATGGCAACCCAGTATTTTCCTGACCTCCTAAGTGTTATCTATTGCTACAGTATACGTCCGTGCGGTAGACCAATGAGGTAAGACTTGGTCGACGGGAGCTTAGACTAGAAGCGACGTTACTGTGACTTTATGTCAGAGTATGAGTCATTAGGCCATATGACGGAATGTAAATATTGTCACAAGTTGACTCATTGCATACCCCACCATGGAGTCCTGCGAGAGAGCAGCACTACCACTAGTTAAGGGTAGTGTTCAATGCTAGCTGCCCTACTTGCTCAGGAAGGTCTCTAAATAGTATTCAAATGGTGGGACCAACTATTCAAAGTGACCTACATTCCATACTTGCGCGGTTTAGGCAGTATAAGTATATTCTGGCCGCTGATGTTGAAAAAATGTACCGTCAGGTGATGGTGCACCCTGATGACCGTTATTTGCAACAGATTTTGTGGCGCGCAGATCCAACTGCTCCCATCAAACTTTATGAGTTGAATACGGTCACGTATGGCACTGCTAGTGCACCATTCTTAGCCATCCGCTGCCTTAAGCAATTAGGCCTGGACTGCACTGATAAAAAGATATCAGAAGTAATTCTGAACGACTTTTATGTCGATGACCTTTTGACAGGTGTTGACTCCATTGAGGCAGGTCATAAATTACGCCATGATATTACCGAGGTACTGGCCTCAGGTTGTATGCCGCTCAGAAAATGGAAGTCAAACGAACCTTCTTTGGTATCATCTGATATTAGTGGGCACTCATCCTTTGATTTAAATATTGGAGCCAGCGAGCCATGTAAAACTTTAGGTCTTGGTTGGCAGCCACATACCGATGAGTTGCATTTTTCAAATACTGTTGAAGTTCCGGACGAGTTTACCAAACGCACGGTCTTGTCCGTGATATCTAAGATTTTCGATCCTTTAGGGCTACTCTCACCTTGTGTGATTGTCTTCAAGATGCTGTTGCAGGATTTATGGCTGCATAAGTTGTCGTGGGACGAACGTGTTCCGTCAACTATAAGTCGTCAATTGGCAGACACTCTTAAATCCTTGCCATTATTAAATGAAATTAGGATTCCTCGCCGTGTTGTTTGTGACACTACCCTCCCAGTTGAAATACACATATTTTCTGACGCGTCGTTGAAAGCCTACGGTGCTTGTGCTTATGTCAAAAGCATTGATGCGCAGGGAAATGTCACAGTCCGACTATTAATGGCCAAAAGTCGTGTCGCTCGTCTTACTGCAACTACTATTCCCCGCCTTGAATTGTGCGGTGCGCTGACTAGCGCTCGATTATATGACAAAATAGTAAATTCATTGAGAATGAATATAGGTCGCTGCATTTTATGGGCCGACTCCACCATTGTTTTGGGTTGGTTAAAGATGCATCCAACGAAGCTACAACCCTTCGTGAGAAATCGAGTCTCTGAAATTCTTGAGACAACTGGTCAGTGGTGTTGGCGTCATGTGCCGACGGACAAAAATCCAGCTTACATTTCACGAGGTGTCGATGTTACTTCGATGCAGTCTCTTGATCAATTTGGGAAGGACCAGAATTTTTAAAGGGTGATGAGTCAGGTTACCCACCAAATTTAGGTGGTTCAGATAATTTACCTGAACTTCGTGCTGATACTGAAGTTATATTGCTCAACACTCATTCACATTCAGCGAACCTCATTGATTTCAGTCGATTTTCCAATCTGACAAGACTGACACGCGCAGTAGCCTACGTGCTACGTTTTATACGTAACTGTAAATCGCGCATTAGAGATTCATCAAGCCTCAGTGCTGACGAACTAAACAAGGCTTCGATAGTCATTAAGAAACAAGCACAATCCGAATCTTTCCCTGAATACGACATATTGCTCAAAAATGGCAAATTACCTTGCAAGAGTCCACTTCTCAAACTTAATCCTATTATGGACTCCGATGGCTTGATGAGGTTGAACGGCCGTTTAGGTAATTCCTTCGAGCAACTCATCTTCCGTCCCGTTCCGGCCAAGGGTAATTCAGATTTCGAATATAAGAAAAAGTTTCCCATTATATTTCGTCGCTCTGTTCTTCAGATATAATTCTAGTTAACCATGTAGTTTCTTCAAGCTACTGGCATTCATCGCACTTTTAGAGAAAATCGATTAAATCGATCGATTTCCCTCTTTTTTTTTTTGTCTATGGCCACCCTTTCCTGTCGCCTGACAGATGGCTAAGTACTCATTTCTTTAATTTGCGCGGCATGATTCGCACGTTTTTTTACAAAAAACGTAAAATAATTAATAACCTCAGTGTTAAATGTTGGGAAAACTAATTATTTCCCTATTTAAACTCAGTGATACACCGGGTGAGTGATTTTATGGTATTTTTTATGTGTCTTCATGTGATTGATTGACTGAGGTGTTTTTCACCTGATGCACCATTTTTTCCTTGACGGTGGGTCTACGACTCAATCCGCTGGAAAACCACACCATTTTTCCTAGATGGTCTCGGACCACTGGAAAGCCTGGAGGTTGACCGCGAGTCATCACGATGGCATTTTTGCATAGCAAAACATACGGTTCAAACTGGATCTATGTTATAAGTGTGCAATATATTCGCATAGGGCTTGCCCAAGCGATATACAACGTCTGGAGGTTATGCCGCGAGCTAACACGAAGGCAAATGTTATATAATACAAATGGTTGCTGTCAATCTTTATTTCGTTGGTAATCGACCCCAGTCTTCCACGAAATACATCTTAGCCTAAACGATGCCCAAAAGCCATCAGTATCGTCTTGAGTTTATACCTTGACAAAATTTTATAAGAATATCTTATAAGTACCCGCTACCGATTTAAATAATCAAGCAATTATTGGACACAACACTACACGGCTTGACATAGACCTCTCTTTGTCTTATGATCTGTTTTTCACACGATCGTGTCATACCCAATGTATTTCTAAAAGTATATATAAAATTCCTACTTAGAAATAGATATGTTAACTGTTATTTGGTCGTTACTCGAACCACTAGGCTATGTCACACGCATAAGAAAAAAACAACTGTTGATTTGTGTCAAGTTATTACGCGAGAGCGTCATAATTTTCACCTATGCGATTCAATTTATTCGCATAAGGTTACTGATAAGGAATACATTTATTTTTCCTCTTATATACGGTACGCGCCCCTATTCCTACGAAAAAGAAGTAACTCAAAGGCAACGCCACGAGATAATGATGTACCTACTAAAACATGGCTAAGATTCTACATATCATATCACATCACCATGGAATATTTCATTAATTACGTAAATTTTGTATATTATACAAAAACATATCTATTTGTGAATAACACTATTGAAGTCATTGCTGAAACTTGCAACTAATCGCGACATTGTGCGCAGTTTTTTTTATACCATAGGAATACCCTAGCTTAAAATATACCCTTCAAAAATACAAGTAATTAATAATGCCAAATGCATAATATTACACGGGAAAACCGCAATATAAGTTACATTCTGTTAAAAGAACGCACCAATATTAGATTTACAAATATTTTTTTAAATCTACCGTCTTTTCGATTTACGTTTTATCGAACCATGGTGCAATTGAGTAGTGAAATGTCAATTAAATTTCACGTACCTATTTGCCTACAGGTGAATTAGAAAAATATAGATAGATAGGTTAACACTTTATTGCTTACAAACAATACAACATGTAAAACAACATTAAAGAAAAAACTTAGAGCTAGAAGTAAGCAAAGGCGGCCTTATCGCTTGCAGCGATCTCTTCCAGGCAACCTTTACCTTGAAAGAGATAGTTGACACAGATTTGTCAGTAGTTGCAGAAGCAATCAAAATTTAAAAAAAAACATAAATTTAACAATTAAACTACAGAATAACATACAAAAAAAAAGTAATACTAATATATATATAATAATTAAACATATAATATATAAAAAAATATAAATACCTACTATATACATACATAAATATATAAATATTTATAGTCATAAATAGGAAAACTTAAGTACCAACTGATTTTACTAGGAAATAACTGTGCAATTTAGATTTAAAAATAGCGAATGATTTAGCGTGACGGACGTCATACGGCAACTCATTCCACAGATGAGAAGCCCTTGAGACGAACGATTCCCTAGAGTACCCCGACTGAGAGAGGGCTCGTGGAACGCGTAGCAAATTATCGCTCTTGGAGCGAACATTTCGGCCATGGTCATCACCCAGGTAATGGAAACACTCCTTCAAGTAGGGAGGGGAACGAGGATCGTATAGAACCTTGTGCAGGAGAAGAAATATATGCTCATTCCGACGCAACCTGATAGGGAGCCACTTTAAGCGGTTCCTGTACTCTGACACGTGATCAAACTTGCGCAATCCGTAGATGAATCTTATGCAGATGTTCTGTAACCTTTGGAGCTTATCAAGGAGATCCTCATTGAGGTCAAGATAGCAGACATCTGCATAGTCTAGAATAGGAACGAGGAGAGATTGCGCAAGTTCGATCTTGGTCTTTATAGGGAGCAGATTCTTCCATCTTTTGAGTGATCCCAAAGATGCGAAAATCTTACGGCTAACCTGTGATACCTGGTGAGACCAAGATAAGGTTGTGTCGAAAAACACACCCAAATTTTTTACCACTTTGCTGAAGGGTAAAGCGACACCATTAAAGGTTAAGGGAGGAGCATTGCCATAGTCCACTCGGTGCACTTGCTTCGAACCACCAATGACAATGACTTGCGACTTGTTTGGATTTACTGCAAGGCCGTGCGTTTGACTCCACTGAAGGACAGTCGCAAGATCATTGTTGAGAACAGCAATGGCTGAGTCAAATTCGTCAGGAGGCGCCTGGTAGTAAATTTGAAGATCATCCGCATATAGATGAAAAGAACAAGAGAGAAGTGGTGTAAGGAAGTTGATGAAAATTGAGAAAAGGAGAGGAGAGAGTACTCCACCCTGAGGCACACCCGCAGTTATATCAGTGAGATCAGAGATTTTACTGTCCACACGAATACATTGCTGCCGTCCAATCAGATAACCGCTAAACCAATTAACCACTGCATCTGAGATGTGCAGCGAGCGTAGGAGGAGGTAGGAGTATGTCAAAATCCACCGTATTAAAAGCATTGCTAAAATCAAGTAAGGCTAAAACCGTTAGCTGTTGATTAGACATACCCAGCCGCACATCATCAGATACCTTAGTTAAAGCAGTCACTGTTCCGTGCCCAGGGCGGAAACCGGATTGGAAAGGACTGAGTAGATTGTGAGAATTGATAAAGTGACTAAGCTGAAAGTTAACAAGGCGCTCAAGAACTTTTGAGAGGAAGGGTAAGATAGAAATAGGACGGTAATGTGACATGCTGGTAGGATTGCCGACCTTGGGAACAGGAATAACCGCTGCTCGACGCCAACAGTTAGGGAACGTGCCAGTACTAAGCGAGAAATTGAAAATATGAGAAATAATAGGTAGAACAACACCGAGACTAAGCAAGACCATTCTACGACTGATACCGTCCAGGCCCTCAGCGTTGGATTTAATGGCGGAGATATTTTTTTCAATTTCACGCTCAGTTACAGGTTTAAAGGAAAACGGAGAGTAAGAAGGAGGTGAGAGAGAAGAAAGTGAGTTAATTGAGGCCTGTTTAATAGAAGGAGGGATTGGACAACAAAAGGTGAAGTGAAGATTTAGAGTGTTAAGGTCAAAACTCGGAGAAAGAGAACTATTGATTTTACCTATGCCCAAGGAGTTGAGAAAGGTCCATACCTTCGCAGGATCACCGTTTTCAACGGAAGCGTGGATATGCTTCCTCTGGGCGTCTCTACATAACCGACTACAGCGATTACGTAGTACTTTGTAGCGCTCATGATTTGCCTCTTTAGGGTTATTTCGAAATTTAACCTTTGCAGCATTCCTCCTAGCCATAACACTTTTTATGTCGTCGGTAAGCCAAGGTGCAGGCAAGTGTTTAAGCTTGACAGGTCTAAGAGGAGCGTGTACATCAAACACCTGAATCAGTAGGGAGTTAAAAACTTCAAGCTTGTCATCAATGCTATGCGCTTGGAAAACAGAGTCCCAATCAATACCGTTAAGATCAGTCATGAACTTAGAGGTATCGATCGAGGCAAAGCTCCTTTGCATCACGACACGAGGTTTAGGCTTAGGACAGCGGATTTTGTAAGAAAGGAAGACAAGATCATGGTACGAGAAGGCTTCAGCGTTGAATTGGCCATGGGAGCTCACCTCACATGATCAGTCGAGGACACAATAATGAGATCTAGCAGAGAGGGTACACAGTGCGGAAAATGATGAGTGGAATCAAGAGGGAGGATATTAGGCGCAAACTCCACCAATAAGACGAAGGGCATAGGACGTAAGAATGACAGTTGACAGACAAGTGATCGTCAAATATTCTTCTTAGTTTTTGACGCTAGCTGTCATAGATGCGACGCTTTGGCGACGCTTGTGTGTGCCTTTGTCAATACTTTTTCGTACATTTTGTATGGAAACGTCGCGATGTCAAACGTCAAGCGTCATGCCCTACGTCCTATGTCCTATCCATGTCCTCTCTGTGGAGTTTGGGGCTTAAGGTTAGCGGAGTCTACAATGGAGCGGAGCTTAGTAGAACGACTGAGATATTGAGCCTCATTATTCATGAGGCAGGTATTGAAGTCGCCCATTATTATGGTATGGTCGACAGTAGGAACAAAGTTTTCCAAAAGTGTATTAAATTTGGCAAAGTAGTAAATATTAAGGTTGGGGTTATAAAATACACCAAGAAGTAATTTAGAATGCCCAAAAATAACTTCAATGAAGATATGTTCAGGCATACTAGACTTATTTTGTTCAGAAGACTTAGAATAAACAGTAAGAGATTTGTCTAGGATATTAAAAGGGAGATGACTTCTGAGATAAATGGCAACACCTCCACCACCCATGCCAGATCTGTCATTGCGGATTAGGTGAAAACCAGGAAGAGAGTAAGAAACAAAGACATTTTATTATAGACACGTTTCCTCCATACTGCTTGCACAAAAAAATGGTTCCTAAAATTCAGTGACATCACGTATGGCATGGCATATGTGTCATGTGCGCTCACTAGGACAGCTGACTGATTTATTGGTCTCCAGGAGACCAATTTGAAGGCACAACTTTTTGCTCAGGTGGCGTATCTACAACCTAGAACCTACATATAATATCATTGGTAAGAAATGGAAGGTAAACAGGGCTTGAGAAAGGATTCTGATACAAGGATGGCATGGATATTAGAATTGTTGGAAAAGGTGGACAAAAGATCAGGGTAGTGTGCCGGAATGCTTTGTGCATTTAAATGCACAGCATTGAAGTTTTTAGGAAAAGCAGCAAAAGTTGATTCCAGCGATGTGTCAAGGCTCTGGGAAACGCTATGAAAACTGTCTTCCGAAGACTGTGAAATAGAAGTAAAAGATAAAAAATTCGTATCGTCACTGCTAAAGCTATTACTAAAATTATCAGTTGATTGCTTATATACCTACGTAATAAAAATATATAAATTATATAAATAAACAGAGGCCTTTGCCCAGCAGTGGGATCTGGTAGGCTAAATATAATAATAATAAATAATAATAAATAAATAATGTGAAATAAAAGTAAAAATAATAATAACAAAAAATTAACTAACAATTCACTACTCACCAGCAGTGTATAAGCGAAAACAAATTTCAATCTATGAATAAGATGATCTTAAAAAAATACAACAGCAACAATCACAAAAAAACAACGCATAACTTTTACAACAAAAATGCAAGTATAAAAAATAAACTACTAACTAGGCAATATAATCTGCAGCCGTTACCTAATTTACAGAAAAGCACTGCAGTCTGCAATAACAAAACGCAATTCGAGTGACAGTGACAGTTAAAATAACCAAACTTTAACAAATAACCTACAACAGAGTGATTTTTAGTGAAATAACACAAAAAAATTGTCGATTATGTGGTCAAATTAATACATACAACGAAAGTATACGAAGAAACACGAAGCAGTGCACGATCGGCATGTTACGTAGATACTGGGGCTTCGACACACAATGCCTTGAAGTCCGCCATGGATTCAATCTTGCATTTCTTCCCATCTGGAGTCTTGATATGAATCCAACCATCTCTGGTCCAACATGCAAAGACGCCGTAATAGTCCCTGGCCGCCATGAACACGGTGTGGCGAGGTTTCGTGAGGAACTCGGAAAGTGTAACTTTCGACCCCTTCAGCGCCTTCTTCGAGTTCCATACGCGGTCACGCACAGATTTGTCGGCGAACTTTACTACGATAGGCCTGGGTTTAGATTTGGCCTCTTTCTTTCCCAGACGATGGCTATATTGTATAGAATTAACAGCCAAATCAGGAATCTTACACTTGGTAGCAAAGGTTGCCACAACTCCGGCTGAAGTGTCCTCTTTGTCGGCTTCCGGTACTCCATGGACAAGCAGTATTTTGCGACGCTGGTGCATCTCCAGTCTGTCCTGGCCTCTTGCAAGTGCATCAACCTCTGCACGCAGTATAGTGATAGCACTGTGAACAAAAGCTTTGTGACCCCTGATATTCTGTGTTCAGTGCCGCAATAGTGTTTGGAGGTTTGCGGGAAGCATTTTGTTTTAACTCAGCTTCAAATTCAGCCATCTTCGAGTTGAATGTGTTGATCATAGCCTCCATGCTAGCAAGTACCTTAGTGTGGTCCATTGTCCTGTGTATGTGGCACTGCTGTGATGTGTTGTAAATATTCAAGTAAAAAGGACAGTTTATAGGAAAATTAACACTGCAGGTGAGTACTACTATTTATGCATGTAAAATCAGCATAAATTAAATAACTTTTATATGTAATAAGTATTATTAAATTGAAATTAACTAGGGAGCAAAATATAAACACTGTTGCTAAGGCAACTACCCACAGGGAAAAAAAAGAAAAAATATAAAATATAATAAAAAATATATTGGTATACAAATACCGTATTAAATACAACCAAACCAACGCATTGTGCTTACTTAACATATGGAAAAATGTTTCTTTGTTGTACAAACATAAATGTTTGTACCCTGTATTTATCTTACTTTGGATACCCTGTATTTATAATACTTTTGATAAACCAATTAACTGGTTGTGTTCTATGCAAGTTTCCCGTTATTCAGCAAGATTTTAGGACGTTAAGTTCTTTATAGAAAGAAAAGATTCAAGACAAGATTTTGTTTACTTCTTTCTAGTAGATTTATATTATATTATAACATATAATGATAGACACCTGTTCGCCAAAGCTTACTTCAATACGCTTATGGTCTTACTTTAAAGAATCTTTTACAGTTTTTGATTTTCATTAAATAAAACAAAGGATATAATGATTAGTCGATTTGACAATACATAACTTACCCAACCATTGGTTGCCCACCCCACCTCCCATAAAAAGGGGGGGGAAGAGTGTGTACTGCCTGCAGGAATACATGTGTACCTATGTAGGTAGGTCTATACAGGCGAGATTCGTGCAAATATTGCGATTGGTCTATGAAAGTCCATCATTCAGAAAGAAACGAAATAAGTAGAGATAATAAATAATATCCTATTATTGAAAATACAAGTGTTTTCCTACTCGCTATATTATTATTATTAAGCACAGAGAACCAAAACGTCATTCGCGGTCCCCGATAGAGACGCCCTTTGAGCAATATAGCCTGCCAATTTGGTTTACCGAATTGCCATTCCCAGTGTTGCCACCAGCTTATATTTCTCGAACTTGACGTCCTTTTTTGACTCCCACGTGTTATTTGTAATTTTACCATTTTGTTTGTAAATCGCCCTTACTCTAATACTTATGATACAATAAAACATGCTGTACTATAACAGCCGCAACAGTCCACTGCTAGACATAGGCCTTCCCTTATTAGGGGGGTATTTGCCATACTCACTACGCTTGACAGGCGGATTGGCAAGCGCAGTTCAAGGTGATGTATTCACAGAGAATTTTGCTGCCCATTCTCTGGAACGACTTAATTGGTTTTAACACTCAGGGTAGATAGATGGGGTGATGCTATTCAACGCCAACATTACTCGGCAATATACCTATTTATTATCTGGATCTTTGTTGTGATTTGGTGAAAAAACTACTTAAACAAAAAATGAGAATATTTTTTTTACGTAGCTGTTATCTACCTATCTATGTACCTAATTCTAAAAATAAACACGACAGACAAAAGTTGTCTCATTCAACTCATTGAATTTTTTTCTGGCTGACACGTACTTAATCTTTTATAATATCAGAGGATGTCAGTTTCTAGAACACTGACATTCAGTCATCTATCAGTACGAGTCCACAAGAAAAGGTGAAAATGCCTACGTGGACCACGGGTATTTCTTTTTTCCCCGTGGTGCACCCTAGTCCACCTGCTATAGGTGGACTCAAGGGCAGGGGTTTTACTAATGGTTCACCCGGTTCACCTTATTTCTGAAAGCAACTTTGAATAAATGTTTACACTAATTTATTTATTTATTTATTTATTAAATAATATTATAATAATTCTTTACGTAAGTTGTAGGGCTTGGTGTGATTGATTTGCGATCCTTTTGGAAAACGAGTGCAACACCAATAAACTTGATCAATCAAAAACATTAACATATTAAATCTCTAAGCCTCGCTTGCTACTCAGTTCTTTTACCATTATAAAACCATTTTATGTAGGTAATAGCAAGCTGGTAGGTAAATAATTTTATCTACACTCATTTCGTAATATTCGTTTTACAGAATCGAAAGCATCAACGTAATGAACTGCATTAAGAAGTATGCAGCCTTAAAATATAATTTCCATACTAAAATTTGAATCGTAATGGAACGTGATGTCTAGTATTTAAAAAAAACTAAACGAATATTCCGCTTTTTATTTCCTGAGCCAACACTGGCCAACAGTAAGTTAAATAAAAATAAAACAAATTTTACCGGGCGGGACGACACTTGAAATAATGAGGACTTATTTATTATTAAATCTTTGCTTCAAATCATTTTTCGAATTTAAATTTACCGATAAATGCTTTTTAATTTTAAAAGTTGTTCAGTTTTTATGAGCCTCCATTTTAACGTTTAGTTAAAAAGTTACTTATGTACAAAAGTCGTTCAGTTGGTGGTTCAGTAGATAGGCTTGCAATCGCCACAGTGCGGAGGTTTGAATTATTTTCATAGTTTTTCTTGTAAAGTGTAGATAAAATAGTGTATGCAACTGCATATAATTAGGCTTCAGAATGCTCGTGTCAAACTATTATCACACTAGGCTGCGCCTCGTGTGATAAACAGACACTCACATCCTAAAGCCTCTCATTATAAGGCAATTGCATAAACTACTATTAACTATGAAAAACGATTTAAGTTTAGCACGCATAGTTTCTGATTTAAACGACTTTTTAGTGTGACAGCTGACACCTGTCATGTAGATCTCGTTAAGGCCTACAACTTTCCCAAAGAAACTAATAGTTTAGCACGCATAGCTTCCAATATAAACCACTTTTAGTGTGACAGCTGACACCTGTCATGTAGATCTCGTTAAGGCCTACAACTTTCCCAAAGAAACTAATAGTCTAGCACGCATAGTTTCTGATTTAAACGACTTTTTAGTGTGACAGCTGACACCTGTCATGTAGATCTCGTTAAGGCCTACAACTTTCCCAAAGAAACTAATAGTCTAGCACGCATAGTTTCTGATTAAAACTTCTTTTTAGTGTGACAGCTGACACCTGTCATGTAGATCTCGTTAAGGCCTACAACTTTCCCAAAGAAACTAATAGTCTAGCACGCATAGTTTCTTATATAAACGACTTTTTAGTATGACAGCTGACACCTGTCATGTAGATCTTGTTATAGCCTAAAACTTTCCCAAAGAAACGAATAGTCTAGCACGCATAGTTTCCGATATAAACGACTTTTTAGTTTGACAGCTGACACCTGTCATGTAGATCTCGTTAAGGCATACAACTTTCCCAAAGAAACTAATAGTCTAGCACGCATAGTTTCTGATTTAAACGACTTTTAGTATGACAGCTGACACCTGTCATGTAGATCTTGTTAAGGCCTACAACTTTTCCAAAGAAACTAATAGTCTAGCATGCATAGTTTCCGATATAAACCACTTTTTGTGTGACAGCTGACACCTGTCCTGGACCACAGGAAAAATAACGTACCGTGGTCCACCAGGTGGACCAGGAGGTGGACCACGGGGATGAAGGGGCCATTTTCAGTCCCCTTTTTTATTCAATCTCATACACTCCAAATTTAGGTTTTGGCGACGGATATGTGTATTTTGAAAAGACGGTTGTGGCAACACTTTAGGGTGAACGCACTCTGTTCCGAACCGTACGCACAGCACCCTAAGTGGCATAGAATTTCATACAATATTTCAAAATATGACGCGTACGGAACTGTTAAATGAGCTATCACCTCCGAGTATCACCTCAAATTGCCTCAAATGACAAACTCGTTCAAAAACATTCAAAAATGACAGGCTTGTCTTGTATGAAATTTTGACAAAAGGCGTGTCTAGTAGCGCTGCGCGAAAAAGGTTTCATTTGTCTGTGTTATTAAGTATAATTAATATAAATTAATTATTACTTACAATGTGATACTTTGATTATTCCATTTCATTTCATAAATACCACATTACGACAAGAAATATAAAATATTATATTTTGAACACTAATAAATAAACCTATTTTGGGATTTACACTTATTTACCCAAACACATACATTTTACCAAAGCACATACATTAAGTATTCATCAATTCCTTATTAGGGATTGAATATTTTGATTTTTTATTTGTAAAAATATGTAACCTCTGTCCTAAGGTTATCTAATTTCAATTCAATTGGAATGTTATGTTACGAACACGTATTGCGAGGATAAAATTACCAAAATATTTTGGTAGTGGGATAAACATATTCTTCAGACAGAATAACTTAAATGACTTATGTCATATATTCATGAATATTTGCTACCCTGTCGGTATAAATGAAGAGTGAAAACGAGTAACTTTTATATTTTTCTATACTAAACATTAGAAGATAATAAAATTATCTTAATTGGTGAACTATTAACTTCTTTTTTGATCAAACCTATTTAAATATAAGGTGGGATCAAAAATGTTATATCTTATTCCTAACTCGTTTGTTACGTATTTTACAAATACTATTGAATTATCACAGGACCTAACAAGGTTACTGTTATATTTTATGTGGGTAAAAAAGTTGTTAATTATTTACAGTATTGTAAGAAATTATCAATTAATTCTTTCTACGTAGATCCATACATTATGCACCACATTAGACAAAGCATTTTATTATACTCGTAAATATTGCATTTCGTTCCAATTTCAATGAAATTATTTACGAAATCAATAATCTCCTAACCAAATGTTTCATTTTACTTGACTTCATGTAAAAAATGAAAACGAGTAAATCTTTTTTCGCAATGTTTGAAAACATTGTTTCAAAATAAGTAGGTAGTCCTGAAAATAGTTAAATCTTGTACTTCCGCCTTTTAACCAAGTACAAGTTGTTAAGTGATAAATAAATTTGGTCCTATTCTAGTAGACATTGTTTAATATTTAACAAGGAAATCAAATTATTTAATTTTATTTTGTCATGATTAGAAATACATGCAGTAACCTAATCGAAACATTATGTTCACCACATTCACCACAAGAGTATCCTTGCAATTTTCAAAAATTGAAAATTACCACAAACATTTTACATCAAAATAGAATGTAAAAAACTTAGTTCAATATTATTATTATGACATACAGAAATAATATTGAGTTTAAGAACCAATAACAATATTGTTAGGAAGAAAATATGTCTTCCCTCGTTCTGCAGGTACACAAAACTTTAAAATAATAAAATTGTCTGCCTATTAACATTCTGAGTATTTTGAATTGCTTTTTATTAATAAAAGTAATGAGAAAAATATAAGACATCAATAATAAAATTAAATTTATTTATTGATTATTATAATAATAAAATTAAGCGTAACCACATAAACGTAAATTTTTTACCGTTTTATTATTAAAAAATAATTAAAACAAGTGTAAACACATAAACGTTATTTTATAACCGTTTTATCCCAAGTGTTGTTATTATTTGAAAGCAGACACTGATTCTTTAGGACATTAATTCTGGATGTCTGACTTATGACTGTTTTAATGTTTTATTATTTTACTAGCTGCCCGTCAGCGGTTTCACCCGCTGCAACCTATTATTCCGCGGGAGGAAAGCTTTATTCGCCAAGAGATGTCGCTGTTAGTTTTCGCCGAAAACGTTTAAAACGCGAATCGGCTCAGTCACGCCACCTATTTCAAAAATATTGGAAAAAGCGTGATCCCGTGGGAATGGGAAATTTTTCCGTGGTAAAAAGTATCCTATGTGTCATTCCAGATGCCCTTTTATATTTCTGCAAAGTTTCATGTCAATCTAATCAGCCGTTTTTGCGTGATGTCGTAACAAACACACACACAAACATCCGCCTTTATAATATTAGTAGGATAACCAAACCAAAATCCTACATCATTAATTCGTTTATTTTAAAGTTCTTTGGGAAAAAATAGCTTCAATAATTTAAATGCTTATTCAAAGACTATTTATTTAATCCATGTACATGGATTACAATTAAATAATTATAATTCCTGTTTAAATAATAAAATTAGAAAATTTCGTTGCTGTGTGAGTTTACACGAAGTAAGCACAGTTAATTAAGTTCCTATAAAAATTTAATAATTTACGCCTTAATTAACTATTTTATAGCGATTATTTCCAAGATAACGTGAACCATATCAATAATCAAATATTTGTGTAGTTCAAAAATTATCCTACACGTATTCGAGCTTACAGGTACACTATAATGTACCATTCAAACCGAACTTGGTGTAGTTTAGCCTGAAAAAGCTTTTGAAGCAAAACATCTTTCAGGTGTGTTTATAATCTTTGATAACTTTTTATTTAGTTGAGTCAACATCATCATCATCCCTGCTGGCTCACAGCGCTCGATGATAATGTAAAGATTATGGTTAATATTTAATTACCAGAAATAGAAAGAAAACTATGTTTTCACCACGTTTTTATTTCAACGCCTTAGAAATTGCTTGCAAATGTGTAATGCTCGTATAATTTTTGACATAAGTACAAAAACAATGATAATCAGAACTTTTATCTTAATCGGGGTTTGTGGTGAACCTATTTTAAGTAGTTAACTTAAAGATATGTTTAGAATAAAATAATTTAAAGTGAATGTACCTAATCCCTACACATAATCCAACTTATGTTTAAGGGCTGTCTGTACAACTGACTAATCTTTTCTATTATAATGTGTTGTGAAATACAACACAATATCTCTGAACATCTACATGGTTAACTAGAATTATATCTGAAGAACAGAGCGACGAAATATAATATATGATCAAACGAACTTACCAAGTGAAGTTCGATCGATATTATATGAGTCGCTCTGTTCGAAGATATAGGTCCCTCCACCCAAACCCAGTTGTATAATAGAAAAGATTAGATCTACTGCTATCTCTAAAGAATGAGTACTTAGCCATCTGTCAGGCGACAGGAAAAGGTGGCCATAGACAAAAAAAAAAAAAAAGGGATATCGATCGATTTAATCGATTTTCTCTAAAAGCGATGAATGCCAGTAGCTTGAAGAAACTACATGGTTAACTAGAATTATATCTTCGAACAGAGCGACTCATATAATATCGATCGAACTTCACTTGGTAAGTTCGTTTGATCATATATTATACTTAATAGCAATCATATTTACACCAAACTTTTATTCGAACAGAAACACAAAGAACTGTTACATGCTGGGCCTCAACTATTACTTGCATCAATCAGGGAGGAATTCTGGCCTATAGGTGGTAGGAACTTGGCTCGTGCTTGCTATCGCAAATGTGTTAAATGTACGCGCATAAAAGGCCGAACTGTCACACCTTTGATGGGGAATCTTCCGCATTATCGCTTGCAACCTAGTGGTTATGTTTTTGAAAATACTGGCGTTGACTATGCCGGCCCTGTGTTGGCTTTGAGTCGTCAAGGACGTGGTTCAAGACTTATAAAAGTTTACATAGCAATTTTCGTTTGTTTTACAACAAAAGCGGTGCACATTGAGTTAGTGGGTGACCTAACAAGTAACTGCTTCTTGTCAGCATTGCGTCGGTTTACCGGAAGACGGGGTAAACCTGTCAATATCTTTTCAGATAACGGCACTGCTTTTGTGGGTGCATTTAATGAAATTTCTAGATTCCTTAATTCTCAGGGTGATGCATTATCTGAGGGCGTTTCAAATGAGCGCATCAATTTCCATTTTAACCCTCCTTACGCTCCTCATTTTGGTGGACTTTGGGAAGCGGGGGTCAAATCTGTGAAGCATCATCTAGTTAGAGTGCTGGGAAATTGTCATTTAGTTTACGAGGATTTACAAACGGTATTGATCCAAATTGAAGCGATTTTAAACTCTCGCCCTCTGACTCCGTTATCGTCTAATCCAGAAGATCTTCTGCCGTTGACTCCTGGCCATTTTTTGATTGGAAGGCCCCTAACGACCATAGCTTCACCCTCATACAAGGACGCTAAGATGAATCTTCTCAATCGGTACCAGCGTATTGAGCACTTCAGGGAGAACTTTTGGACGCGATGGAGCAAGGAATACGTCTCCGAGCTGCAGCATCGCACTAAGTGGCGTGAGTCAAATCATCCTCTGGCTGTTGACACCTTGGTGGTTATCAAAGATGACAACGCTCCTCCCTTGAAATGGAGACTTGGTCGGATTATAGCTGTTTTTCCTGGCAAAGATGGCGTCAACCGTGTAGCAGACATCAGGACTTCTACCGGAACCATTCGAAAAGCGTTCAACAAGATCTGCCCTCTTCCAATTGATGGATGACTGTTGTTGAAAGCTACGCAGCTTCCAACGCCCGGGGGGATGTTCGCGCATTTAAGGTTTCCCGCGGTCAAACCACCGGATGTCGTCATAGCTATGACGTTATTAGCTAAAGATTAGATATAGATGTCGAAGTCAATATGTCAAAATCTGCCTTCTACATAATAGCTCGTGTGTTTACAAACGAAAAGCCGTTTGCATATTTCCATCTGACGTATGTATACCGTCGACATTATGTGTACCGCCAAAAAAACGTCCTTTTGCCGTATGGCATAATGCCCGGCAATATGTACGAACTAGTACTGAATTCCGCCACGGTGGCGCTGTAATCGCAAAATAATAAATATGGCGTACAGTAAAGCAGTAACAGTGCAGGAGGTGAAAACGGAAATCTTGTAAATAAAATTACTATGTTACCAGTGACAATAAGAGATTAAGGAGAAGTTTAGTTCAGAACTTTGAAAAAGTATTGTGGAACTCGTAAGGATTGGTTAGAACCCGTGAACGAACCAGAAATTTTACGAGATTAAAAAAGTGGTAGGACGTCCATGGCCACGGATATTCGGCGGACTAGGACGAGTATTAGGTACTGGTGCTCTCGTTACGTCGTAATGAACATTGCTGTGCAGGATTACTTAATTACAAAAAAGTACAATTATTGTAGTCCGACAGTACGCACTTTGGAGGACTACTTCGATATACTAAATGAAATTGACGAAAGTTGCGGGCACGGTGGACAGGATTTTTTTTGTATCTATTGTATCAATTGAAGGATCGATTTATGATTATAAGAAAAGCGATGAACTTGTTTGTGTCGCTTTGTCCTTTATGCGAATTGAAAATGAAAATCGATAAGAAGTGCGTCGTCACTAAACCAATCATATTTGAATCAACGGTTAAGAAAAGGTTTATTATTCGAGTTAATAAGCTGAAGCGGCAAAGAGCAGGGCCACATTGCTCGAAGGACTAATAATCGGTGGAGCAGAGGAATCCTCGAGTGGAGATCACGTACCGGGAGGCGCAGCGTAGGATGGCCCACCGCGAGATGGACAGACGATCAGGTCAAGTCCGCGGGGAAATGCTGGATGCAGGCCGCTTCTGATCGGACAAAGAAGTGGAAATATTTAGGGAGGCCTATGTTCAGCAGTATAAGTCCTAGGGCTGATATGATGATGATGATGGTGATGCATTATTCTCACACAGCCCTGTTTTCCTTAAGTACTTTTATTTAGCAAAAATATCAGATCACTCATCAACACAACTTAAATCATGATGTAAAAAAGTAAGGTTTAACTTACATAGATATTTACAATCATAGCACTTTAACGAGCTATGATTGTAAATATATCTGTCGCAGGAATGTAGCGAAATCCGGTTATTCGCGAAATCCCTAGGCCCTTCGCGAAGAGCCGGATAACTGCGAAATGCATCGATTTATTCGCACATTTCCCGGAAATCTGCGAATTCGTTATTTGCATGGACATAAATCCAGGAAAACTGCGTATAAGGCGACACGCGGCTACGAAGCCGCCTACGCACCTGCTACGAAAGGTTCCATATGCAGCAAAGGTTCCATATGCTGATCAGGTGGTTCAGTCTGCAATTGCCTACTCATTCATGTCAGCGGCCCACGGAACGGCCTTGGCCTTGACCATGGTCATGGTCATGCTGATGGTCATGCTCATGCTCATGCTCGTGGTCATGCTCATGCTCATGCTGATGGTCATGCTCATGCTCGTGGTCATGTTCATGCTCATGCTCATGCTCATGGTCATGCTCATGCTCATGCTCGTGGTCATGCTCATGCTCATGCTCGTGGTCATGCTCATGCTCATGCTCATGCTCGTGGTCATGCTCATGCTCATGCTCATGCTCATGCTCATGCTCATGGTCATGCTCATGCTCATGCTCATGCTCATGCTCATGGTCATGCTCATGCTCATGCTCATGCTCATGCTCATGCTCATGGTCATGGTCATGGCCTTGGTCTTGGTCATGGTCTTGGTCATGGTCATGACCACCCGAAGAACCCTTACGACACTGGGCGTTCCGTGGGCCGCTGATATGAATGAGTAGGCAATTGCAGGCTGAACCACCTGATCAGCATATGGAACCTTTGCTGCATATGGAACCTTTCGTAGCAGGTGCGTAGGCGGCTTCGTAGCCGCGTGTCACCTTATACGCAGTTTTCCTGGATTTATGTCCATGCAAATAACGAATTCGCAGATTTCCGGGAAATATGCGAAAAAATCGATGCATTTCGCAGTTATCCGGCTCTTCGCGTAGGGCCTAGGGATTTCGCGAATAACGGGATTTCGCTACATTCCTGCGACATATCTATCAAACAGTCTAAAAGATACTCAAGTAAATAATATGTAAATGAATAATTATCTTTGTTTTTTTCTTAATCATGGTCACCCTAATATGATCACCACGTTGACGTTTAAGCAACGTTCATTTCAAAGTCATATTGCCGGATGTCGTGCCGACAATTTGTATACTGCTTTTCGTCTGTATACGAACGGGTCGTTATGTAAGCGTCAGAATCTTACATATTGACTTCGACATATATATGTCGCAGCCAACTGGTTAAAAACGCTGTGTAATTAAACAACTAGTTCTTTAATCAAACGCCGCCATCTAACCAAACAACTAGTTCACTGGCTGAATTTTGAAGCATTCCAAACGTTCAACACAGCGGCGGACCGAAAACCCGCTGTTTAATTGAATAAGTACGTTATTACGCCACTGCGGCGCTAGAGTCGGTTTGTTTACAAGATGGCGTCAGCGGCACAAAAATCAACACCGTATTTTGTTATTTTATGTTAAATAATCCGTAATTAGCGTAATCAGTGCTGTTTCATGGTTTTTAGTGATGGGGGCGCCTACGGGGGAAACGTCTGAACAAAAATTCAAACAGTTGTTTGAAGAAACTCTGCGAAACTATGAAATCCAACATCAAGGTAATTTTGTTCCTATTACACGA
The DNA here is from genome assembly GCA_024500475.1 of Phthorimaea operculella. Lineage (NCBI taxonomy): Eukaryota > Metazoa > Arthropoda > Insecta > Lepidoptera > Gelechiidae > Phthorimaea > Phthorimaea operculella. Next base: position 556,890 of record JANFCV010000244.1, read on the forward strand.
ATATTGAGCCATTAAATGTTTAATAAACTGTCACAAACCTAATAAAACATGGGTAATTCGTTACGTAATCATTCAATTTGCAGTATCTACTAATTTTCGATGAAAATAGTGCGATGTGAACGTAGGTACTTACAAAGTATAAAGCCCTATACAAACTGCAGCGGGATTCGGATGGGTACTTAGGTAGCGTAGTGGAATTCAATCGCTTGACAATATGTACCAGTCACAATACCGCGTACCCACGTACAGAGCCGGTTTCGCTTCGGTTTGCATTACTCATGCTCGGGGCTAGGCTGTAGGGGAGACTGGGGTTGCTTGCACTAGGGGGGCGGCCATACAAAAGACACTTTTTCAAAATTTTCTTAGTGTTTCTCACTGGTTGAGGTGTTTGAAAGGGGGCTGCCTGTAAATAGAAAAAAAAGTATCCTCTCATTTCCCCCTCTACAATAGGCCCCCTTGGGGTCATGTTGACCCCCCTTTTTTATGACGGGAACGTACAGAGTTGCTCAACAGCAAAAAAAAAAGGGGGGTCAATATGACCCCAAGGGGGCCTATTGTGGAGAAAGAAAGGGTATTTTTCTATTTACAGGCAGCCCCCATACACCTCAACCAGTGAGAAACACTAAGAAAATTTTGAAAAAGTGTCATTTGTATGGCCACCCCTAGTGCACTCAACCCAGTCTCCTATAGTCCTGCCCTGAGCATGAGCTATGAAACCGGAGCGGAACCGGCTCTGTACGTGGGTACGCGGTATTCTGACTAGTACAAATATCAAGTAATTGAGTTCCGGACTTCCGGTACTCACGTACCCACCCGGATTCCGCTATATTTTGAATAGGCTTACTTTCAGATTACAGAATCAGACATACGCGAGCTCTGCGCCCGTTTGCGACTCGCAACGCGTAAGCTGTGCGTGTGACATTATAATAACGCGCGTGGAGCCCGCGTATGTGTGAATATGCCCTAACACACATTGCTACCCTAGCAAATTAAACGTAAGCCAGTTGGCTAACCAACATACAGCTGTAGTGTAGAACGTGATCTTCAACCACTTACCTGACGAATGTTTAGTTGTTTGGTTAGATGGCGACGTTTGATTAAAGAACTAGTTGTTTAATTACACAGCGTTTTTAACCAGTTGGCTGCGACATTCCTGTTTCTGCTTGCCTGATCCATGTAATGGTCGCATTTTCTAAATTATTAAAAATCCAGCGAAATTAACTTCAAAAGGTGTTTTACTGCCTTCGTAAACCCCGAAAAGTCAACAAATTGTCTAATGCTTTATTTGATAAGTATTTATTTCGGGTTAAAGCTAGTCTAATCTTATGCAGGGTTTTCCTTTCATTTTATTTATGTGTGTACTAGCTGGTACCCACGACCTTCGTTTCGTTTCGTTCCTTAGACCTTTGAAAAATTCTTATTTCCACACCACCAGCTTTAAATTCATACTCTGGATTACGCTATTCATCACGCTAGTTATGTATTTATTCCAACCACATTTCTCAAAACATTGCTGCATTGCCAGCAGATACCAGCAGAAGCGTTCCATAAAGCTAAATTAATTTTGCCTTGGAGTCATTTCAATATCTCTTACCTATATAGTTTAGCTGAGCTTCTGGTAGTGCACCCGATGGTCTACATCAGGAACTCCAAACCTTGGATGTCTATACGCCAACAGAAGCTTCTCCTCAACAGTGGCGTATACAGCTCCGGATCGTGGAGGGGGTCACAGCACGCATTGCGAGCAAAGTGAATTTAACATTTCACGCCAACAAAAACCTGAGTGAAACCAAACCACGCTTCGCCAAACTTAAACTATACGAGCGGAGCGAGTTCGACTTTTTAGGTTAAAAAGGCATGCGAGGAGACACACAGTGCTGTGCTATCACTAGACGTTATGCGAGCGAAGCGAGCTCGACATTTTGCGTTAAAAAAGCATGCAAGAAGACACACCATGCTGTGCTATCACTAGACTTTATGCGAGCGAAGCGAACTCGACATGTCGCGTTAAAAAGGCATGCGGAAAGACACACCGTGCTGTGCTATCACTAGACGTTATGCGAGCCAAGCGAGCTTGACATTTCGCGTTAAAAAGGCATGCGAGGAGACACACTGTGCTGTGCAATCACCACACGTATGCGAGCGAAGCGAGCTCGACATTTTGCGTTAAAAAGTCATGCGAGGAGATACATAGTGCTGCACTATCACTACACATTTTTTTAACGAAACAAGTTAGACAATCCGCGTCAAATAGACGTGCGAGGAGACAAACGGTGTCTGGGAGAGAAGCGAGCTTGAAATTAAGCCTTAAAATGACATGAGGGTCACGCACTTTGTTAGCGAAAGAAGAGAATTCGATATTTTGCGTTAAAAAAGCATACAAGGAGGTCCGCGGTGTCAGTACACGTTATGCAATCGAGGCGAAATCTACATTTCTCGTTAAAAAGGCATGCGAGGAAGTGGTCATGAGCATGACAATCGTCTGATAAGCGTGATGAAGTTTGAGCTATAGTAGTTGTAGTAGAACTCTTGGTGAGTGTGGGGGGGGGTCTAAATCAAAATCAATGTATTTATTTCTCAGTAGAAATGATCCCGGACCTAAAGTATGGAAAAAGTGGTTTCAGTTAAATCGGATGAAATTTTGGTATGTTATAGGTTTCGATCATCTGAACAAAAGATTATATGAGACCAACCTCCTAGGTTTAATGGTTTTCGAAATAATAGCGTTATTTCGTTTTAATCATTACTTACGCGGTTGCACCACTCCACCCCGCGCGGAGTGTTATACGAAGTGCGACGGTACTCTAGACCGACGCAATGTTGTGCGACAGTACTTTAGCCCGACGGATTGAAGTGCGAAAGTACTCTTGCTCGACGCACAATAGTGCGAAAGTTCTCTAGCCCGACGTACACTGGTGCGATATTGCTAAAGTGCGAATAATCTTCACAGTGTCGGACAGGGTGGGGCAAGGTCAGACAGAATGCGGTAAGGTGGGACAGGGTGAGGCATGGTGGGGAAAGGTGGGGCAGGATGGGTCAACGTGTGACAGGGTGGGACAAGGTGCCGTGTTGTTGATCTTGCCTTACCTTGACCCACCTTGCCCCCAACTTGCCCCACCATGCCCCACCTTGTCCCACCCTGTCCCACCCTGCCCCACCTTATCCCACCTTGCCCCACCCTGTACTATCATGCCAAACTCGTAAGTATAATGGTTTTCGATATAATTACGTTTAATTATTTCATGAGGGCAGGACAGACCGCCTGCGTATGCTGTATAGCTAGTGCACGTAATCACGCACGTGATCACGTTCGTGCACCCCTGTCACGCTGGGTTACGGATATCAGCTGCGTACGCAACGCAAAGGGCCTGTTGCGTAGTGTTGTAAAAAGTTCAGTTCTTCATTTGGGCGCATTGTGTATAATTCGCAAACTGTCCAGTGCGTCAGATAAACTAATTCGCAGCAAAAAGTGGTGGCCCCAAGTAGCAAGTAATAGGTGTGGCAAGGTGGAGTAGAGTGAGGCAAGGTGGGTCATGATGCGCCAAGGTGGGTCAAGGTAAGGCAAGATCAACAACGCGGCACCTTGCCCCACTATGCCCCACCTTACCCCACGTTGCCCCACCCTGTCCCACGTTACCGCATTCTGTCTGACCTTGCCCCACCCTGTCCGACCTTGCCCTACCCTCTTCCACAATGCCCTACCCTGTCACAGTCAAGATTATTCGCACTTTAGCAATTACGCACCAGAGTACGTCGGGCTAGAGAACTTTCGCACTATTGTGCGTCGAGCAAGAGTACTTTCGCACTTCAATCCGTCGGGCTAAAGTACTGTCACACAACATTGCGTCGGTCTAGAGTACCGTCGCACTTCGTATAACACTCCGCGCGGGGTGGAGTGGTGCAACCGCGTAAGTAATGATTAAAACGAAATAACGCTATTATTTCGAAAACCATTAAACCTAGGAGGTTGGTCTCATATAATCTTTTGTTCAGATGATCGAAACCTATAACATACCAAAATTTCATCCGATTTAACTGAAACCACTTTTTCCATACTTTAGGTCCGGGATCATTACAAGATTCTCTTTAAGAAAGTCACATTCTAATTCAAACTAAAAAAGAGAAAATTGGTAGTGTAAAATTTTCTCTTTTTTATAACAATTTCTCATGTCATGACCCCTACGACCCCCCCCCCCCCTGTATACGTTTCTGCTCCTCAAGCTGAACAGCTTTTGCTTTGAAATCATATCTGTACAGTTTAGCAAGGCTACAGGTGGTGCACCTGGTTGTCTACGTCAGGTGCTCCAAACCTTCGATGTTTATTTGCCAGCAGAAGCGTCCTATCAAGACAACTTTTGCTTTGGAGTCATATCTGTATCTCCTATGGTTTAGCTGGGCTCCTGATGGTGCACCTTGTGGTCTACATCAGGAACAGGAACCCCAAACCTTCGATATCTATTCGAAAGCAGAAGCGTCCCATCAAGCTGAACAACTTTTGCTTTGGAGTCATATCTGTATCTTTTAAGGTTTACCTGGTGTCGTGGTGCACTTGGTGGTCTACATTAGGTACTCCAAACCTTCGATTATCGTATTTTTTATAGTTTTCCCTTTATGTGGCCATTTAATTCTAACTCTGTACCAAATTTCAGCTCTCTGAGTTTATGGGAAGTACTAGTTCTATTTTGATGATCATGAGTGAGTGAGTGTGTGAGTGCCTGTCGTAAATGCGAAACTTTGCTTTCGCATAACTTCGGAACGAAATGACCTACAGACTTAAAATTTTGGATTTATAGTACGTGATTACAGCTTACTACACCGACAGCCGATGTGGCGCAGAGGTTAGTATGCCTGCCTGCCACGCAAAGGTTCCGGGTTCAATTCCCGGTGGGTTCACTCACAAAGTTGATATTTATCACTTTGTGAATTTGTTCCCAGTCTGGTTAGGACATTGCAGGCAGAACCACCTGATTGTCCGTAAGTAAGATGGTTCCGTGCTTCGGATGGGCACGTTAAGCCGTCGGTCCCGGTTGCTGTCTATGATAGCGGTCGTTATACAACCATGTCAGAGGCCTGCTACTTGCAGTAGGCGGTTGAAAAACTGACACTAGGGTTCATCGGGGCGTTGAACGACTTGGTGTCCCACAAGAAAAAAAAAACAGCTTACTAGATGACTTAAATTTTCTGCGTTCTAGTCTTATCCAAAGGTTCTCAAATAGGGGCCTGAAAATGCGGCGAAATTGTTCCAGTAAAAGATGTTACGGCAGTGGGTGCTTTGCGCTCGACTTGGCGGGGGCACTGCCGTGCCCCCAGATAAGAAAATGCGGCGAAATGGTTCCAGTAAAGTATGGTACGGCAGTGTTTGCTTTGCGCTCGACTTGGCGGGGGCACTGCCGTGCCCCCAGATTTCATGCTTCTATATTTTATATACCGATGTGTTTGCGTTATTAAATTTAAATTTTGTGCACCGATTTATTGCATGTTATGTTTATGATAAAATCAGGTTTTGTTCAAAAACCGGCATATGGAAAAAAGAAACTTAATTTTATCAAAAACTTAGGTTTTTGATCAAATAACCTGCACTAGTTCAGGTTTATGAAAAAGTCCGTCTTGCAGCTCATGAATAATGATAGATAATATTGTTCAATATGACGGCGCATGCCGCCTCATTGCTTCAAGATAGTCGCTGGTTGCTGACTGGGACAAGATTGACGTCTGGTCAATCTGGAGAAGCGTCAAAGCTGGAGCGCTGTCAATGATTTTCTTCAGAGAAAAACCATCAGCGCTGCAATCTGAACGAATCTCCGCAGCCCCAGGAAATATCGTAACGTATTGTGTCGTCGTTGCCCTAGGAGGGCTCTTTGAGTTATCCTGTAGCTGTACTATAGAAATATCGTATCATTAACTAGTCGGTATGGACGTCCATGATGGTGGTGGTGATCCGCCATTATCAGAAGTGGGTAACGAAAGGCTGCCAGGTCGCAGGCTCTACCACGCCGAACGATGTAAAACTTGGTGACAAACGGATGCACGGACCAACAGCGAAGTCTCAGTAACTCTCTCTCAGGAACCCTCTCTTGATTCTCGATGGTGTTTTCATTGATTTAATACTCGCGTTACATGTTTCAGCTGCGCTGTTTCTTCAAGAGATGTTCAACCTAAATTAAACGCTGAATGGCAAATTTATTCTTTGGCCGTATACTGCAGGAGACTGGATGCTATCTAATGCTAATCTAGAGACCTTATTGCTGGATGGTTGTTTACATCGGGTGAGACGTTTCCAATAGGGAACTGTCAGGGCTACGTTCTTTGAATCGTGTATAGATGGCGCGTTATAATCTCTATAGGGACACAGATTAATATATATGTCCCTATAGAGACTCTGTAGAAGGTGATGTAGGTATTACAAACTTTTAAGATAAGAACTTTTTGAATTATTAACACTATGAGCTGGTCAAAGAGTTTACATTGAAATAATACCAAAGAATTTGTAAATCAAATAGGTAGGTACCTAAACGATGAAATATGTAGAGGCCATACAATTCCAACTTATTGGACATTTACAAACAGTAGTCGAACAGGACAGGACATCGCTTACCTTTCAATCGATATCAAAACAAACTTAACACGTTCAAAGCGGCGGCAATTTTTGGATACTTTCCGTTACTGCGGGACCAGGCGTATTTCACCTGGGGCTAAACTTTCCGTTGTGGCGGTACGGGGTCGGTTAAATCTGGTAACGTTAAGAAAACTTAAATGCTTTTTTTGAGATAATTTAAAATGAAAAACAAAAAAATATCATTTGACATCATTAACCTTCTGCGACTGAGGTGATTTTATTGATAACATTCGGCTGACGTGTAGTCTGACAGACGTCATATTAATTTGCACTTTTTATTAACATTTCAAAAATAAATTAATGTTTTAGATGTTTTACATTATTGAATGGAATATTTTTTATTTATATTCCAACAGATTTTTATGAAACTAAAAAAGGTAATATTTTAATTCATGTTTATTAATGAGACAGATTTTTTGCCATTTCTTCTCTAAAGTACTTAAAATCTTTTATATTTTTTTCCAGTGAAATATCTTCCATAAAATGAAACTAATATTATTTTTATCTTTATATGTTAAGTCTACAATCAGTATTTTATTGAGATCTGATGGTTAATTTAGGCACAAATCAGTTTCAAAGTTGACCTTATTTTAACAATGAAAAATTACAATCTTCACAAATTGGAGATGAATATTGCAGGTGAGTTGGCTTCTTGCAAGCGCAGCACCTGTACCTGCTTCTGCAAACTTAAAATGTAGTGAAAAAAGGGGTATGAGAATATTTAATTTAACGTTACATGAGGTTATGTCTAAGGGACACTATGCTGGCATACTTTTTTTATTGAGGTAATGACTGATAGACACTATGCTGGTATACTTCTTATTGAGATGATGACTGATAGACACTATGAACTTAAATAAATGTTTGTGAGGTGACGTCTATCAGAATCAGGTCTTAATGCTGTGCTTACGTCTGTGAGACACCAAACGCTCGTAACGCCAAAAGTGTGCATCGCGTGACTGCTTTCGCCTGACTGTCCACCGTGGCGAACCATTTCAGGAAGGTACTGAGCGCGACAGAGCGGCATCACGCGTTGTTGCAATCTAGCAACGTTTTATTTGTTTGACGGTGTCTGATGGACTACCACCTCAGTCGCAGAAGGTTAATTATGAATTGTTTTATATGAATCTGAAGGCGTACGTGAATAGCTAATTTGGTTTAGGAGCTGTAGCTAAAACAAAATACCGGATCTTTTGCACCTGGTACCGCACTGCACACGGGCAGTTTCGCGCAAATTTTAGTGTTGGGAAATCAAAATATCGATAACATTTTGTAAGTTTTATTAAAAAAGCAATTAAGTAAGTTTAATATTTTTCATTGAAGCATTGAAGTAGGTACTGATTTTCATACTCAACACATCTCACACATTTTTTTTAACTTTTACGGCTTTTTTGCGGGTTAGACTGGCTCTCAATTTTGCATAACACCCGACACAATTATTTTTTTCGACCTTTTCTAATTGATCTTTTTGTGGGGTCTTATTTATTGTAGCCATAACGAAAAAAAAAGATCACGCATCCATTTTATCGAATACTATCACAACATTGGCCGCGCGAAGCTCGCGCGTGGTGCGGCACCAGGTGCTCGGGGAAACCAGGCGTATTCTACCTGGTGCCGCACTGCATTTACATTTTAATTCCTCAGTGCGGAACCAGGTCTAAAAAACCTAGTTGTATGCTGACCACTTCTTCGATCTCTACTTTAGTAACACATCATAAATATATATTTGTCTCCTTCCCACAACGATCAAATCTAAAGTTATGCCCTCCGCACGACAGGGAAGTCTATACTTTTCTTTGCCGCACGCTAAGCAAGTAATAAACCACGTCTTTTTGACCTGGTACCGCACTGAACGTGTTAACTTATCCGCTGCTTGGCGCCGCGTGTATTGTATCCAGTACAGAGTTTTGTATTTTTTTTTTTTTTTTTAAAGCATTTATTAAATTTTTAATAACAGTCTTTTCTTATAATCTAAATAATCGCCAAACTGCTGGGCAGTTTATTGGCGATATAACGCACTCTTACTTACTACTGCTACATACCTACTTTACTTTAAGTACTTACATAATACTTATATAGATTAAAAAATAACTTAAATAACTCTTGACTTTTTACATAACTTTCATTAACGTTTGGATTATGGGGACTTATCTAAAAGGAACATTTTTAACTTCTTCTTCAAAATATATGTACTAATTTTATCCTCGCTTCTCAACCAGTCTATATCGTTAAAAATTCTTGGAACTAGGTATTTGGAACACCTTTTACCATAATAATTATTTGTTTTACACTGAATAAACTTACCTTGTCTTACTCTCTTTGTCAAGTACTTATTTTTGATCCGTATTTTGTAGGTAGCACTGTAATAGTTTTCGATCGCTATCATATAAGTGTTCTTTGTTTCCACCGGCATTACTTTGCAATGGCGAAATAGTTCGTTATATGCCGATTCTTTGCACTTCTGCTTTACTTTTTTACATACCAAATGCTTCAACAATCTTATTTGCAATGCTTTAATTTGTTTAAGATAAGTAGCAAACGTGCGGCCATACACACTTAGACCGTAGCTGATTAGCGAATCTGCCAGTGCAAAGTAGACCATATACAAAGATTTTCTATCCAAAACGTATTTCAAATGATAAAACCTGCCCAGTATTCTATTTAGTTTTAGGCATACCTCGTTAACATGCATCCTCCAACTAAAATTACGCTCGACAATAAGGCCTAGGTATTTAAAGTGCTCGACATACTGTAATGCGTTGCAAGTACACTGTTTTTTATCATTATGTAGGCATTCGTAATTATGTCCTAGTATTCTCAACTCGTCGGGAGTTACTTTTTTCGCTTGGGCATTATATGGTGAATGTATATGTACACATTTCGTTTTCGCCATATTTATGATAATGCCATTATCGTGTGCCCATTTTGTTACATTCTCCAGGTCGTGTTGAATATTAAATGTTATATCCGCGACATTTTTTGATGCGTAGCACAAACACATATCGTCAGCATACATTACTACATGACAGTTTTTTATGACATTTGTAACACTATTTACATGCAAAATGTAGCCTATCGGACCGAAAACCGAGCCGGTTGGAACGCCGAGAGTGACATCAGTCTCATCGCCTACGACTCCGTCTATGGAAACACGCAATGTCCTGTTTGATAAATAATTTCTGAAAAAGTCATTGGCGGGACCTCTAATGCCACACTCATGCATTGCTTTCAGTAACAACTCGTGGTCAAGAGTGTCAAAGGCTTTTTTATAGTCTATAAACAGTGCAACCACCTGCTTACCACTATCTAGACTGTCGTTGATAAAGTCTGAAAACTGTGTAAGTGCCGTACTGGTACTTCTGTTTTTCCTGAAGCCATGCTGTGTATTTGATATAATACTATAATGTTCCAATAAATTACTGATTTGCCCTACAATAATTTTTTCTATTATTTTGTCCACAACAGACAAAATAGCAATAGGCCTATAATTAGTATAATCTAGGTGGTTGCCCTGCTTAAACACAGGTCTTATTATTGTTTTCTTTAAAACCTCCGGTACACACCTTGTTTTACGCACAAATTTATAAAATACGCTAATACGGGACTTATTTTATCCTTAATAAATTTAATATCTTGTACTCTAATTCCATCTATGCCTGGCGCTTTTCTAGACTGCATATTATTTATGGTCCTTTCTACATCACAAGCGCTAACATTTCGAAATCTGAAGGATTTGTCACATTTCACGGTATAACTAGATCTATCTAAAAACTTCAAACTACAAATGTGCTTAATATCTAAGACTTCTTTGGTGAATGTTTGGGCAAAGTTTGAGCAAATGGTAGAAATACTTTCTTTTTGACCTAAATATTTTTTTATGACACTGTCTATGTTAGCTTTATTTTTACCTAACCACGAATTTATAAGTGCCCATATTTTCTGGAATCTCCATTGCAGCTCGTTAACAACATTCTTCGATACTTATTTTTAGCAGCATTTATGACTTTATTGACCTTATTACGGTATCGCGTATATTCCAATCGCTTATTCATATTTTTAGGTGACGCTTTCCATGACCTAAACAGTTCGTCCCTTTATGAATCATACCTGGATTTTTATCAATCCAAGGTTGACTTTCTCTCTTTCCGATACTATTTAGCGATATTTTACACTCATCATAAATGCTGCTAAAGTACCGTACAGTGATTGATAAAGTATAAGAGGGCACGTTATCAACAAGAAAGCGCTCCAGTCAATCAAGTTAAGTTTTTCTTTACTAATCTATCGGAAATAACCTGTTTCTGTTTGTTTACGCTTGAGTTTGGCATACCGGAATCGCCCGCTGACATCGTGATCCCCACCATGTGATGGTCAGATAAGTTGCACTCGACCACGTAGGTTTTAGCTACTATGTTCTCTCCCGCTCGCACCCATACGTGATCGATGCACGATCTACGCAGCATCGTAGATCTACAACATTCACAAGTATCGTTGCCCTTTCGCAGGGTAATAGGCTGATGGTATTCTAAGTCGGTGACCCCTTAGAGGCGACCGAGAGATAAATCCGACCCAAGTGAATTAGGGTCCTGGAGAAGGAAAACTCCACACCACACACAAATCCGGAACGGGGTCTCCGTTAGGCGCGAGTGACTGGTAATATATCGTGCGGCAGACTCCTGCAGCCGACCTGGCTCCACACGTATCGACTCTTCGTTCCTGTGGAGTCAGCCAGGAAGGCCGAGAGGATGGCGTAGGTCCTGGGCAGCTCTGCGCTTTCTATAATTGCGTCCCAAGCAACGCAGTGTCTGTGGAGAGAAACTTTACCCACGTCACGCGGATAACAATATCCCCGCTTATCAATGCGATTTGCAACATGGAATGTCCGTACTATGAGGACAGGCCTCCCTGACACCTGTGGAGGTTCTTCTACTGACGCACAAGATCTGCGTAAAACTGCCGTAATCAACGCCGAACTACACAGACTGAACATTGCTGTTTGTGCTTTACAAGAGACCAGACTCCCTGACGAGGGTTCCTTGCGCGAGACACATTGTACATTCTACTGGACAAGAACGTCGACTCAACAGATTTCATATGCCCTGCGTAAGAAACATCTTGCATAATTATAACCTGGCAAGACAGGGTAACAAATGAGCAAGTTCTAAAGACTGCACAGCTGCCTAGCTTCACCGCTTTGCTTAAGCAGAGACGATTGCGGTGGCTAGGGCATGCATGTGCACCGCATGGAACCTTCCCGACTACCGCGGTGTGTTCTGCTTGGCGCCATAGCTAACGCTAAAAGAGGAGTTGGAAGACCGATGCTACGTTTCAAAGATTGCGCCAAACGGGACATGGCTACGTTTGACATCGACCTTCAAAGCTGGGAGAAGCTTGCTGAGAATAGGGATGAATGGAGAAAGCGTGAGTTTGATGGACGTAGAACTCACGATGATGCCTGGTGCGCTGGTCTCGCAAACAAAAGGCAAAAACGACATCTAAATATGCATGTGCTAGTCTCCGATTCCACCTTCACTTGTAGAGCGTGCGGAAAGTCATGCCGCTCCGTATTGGCTTATACAGTTATGAAAAATCTTGCCTCAGACACTGAACGGTACAAATATTTTAAGGCCCTGCTAAATTGCTCTCTGATAGTTTTCAGTCTAAATTAGCGAGATATATGTGAAGCGGAAAGCTATTATGCACCTGAAGAACAACAAATGTCCAGGGATTGACGACATGCCGGTAGAACTGTGGAAGTATGGCAGAGGAGCACTACAGTCGCAAATGAGAATATTGTTACTCTAGAAGGAAGAAAATCTGCAAAAGAGTGGAATATGGGAGTTATCTGCCCGATTCACAAAAGAAGCTCTTGAAATAAATTCTCCAACTATAATGGTAGGTACCTATCGCGCTACTCCCGACTGCCTACAAAGTACTGTCTTCTTGTCTCTCGGATGCTTTTGAAGTGGACACAGGACTCAAACAAGGAGACGCGCTATCATTTATGTTGTTTAACTTGATGCTCAAACACGTGGTCCAAAAGTTCGTTGATGGAGTGGAGTTAAACGGAATGCATAAAATAATAGGTTATGCCGACGACCTGGCCCTAATAGGTAGAATTGCTGCAGACGTGAGAGCAATGGCCAGTACACTGGAGGAAGAAGGAAGAAAAGTAAGTCCCACGGTAACCCATGACAAGACAGAGTACCTCCACATGAGAGGATTCAAGAGCGCCAAGACTAAGAGAAACAACCTTATAGCCAATGACACCTCCTACAAAGGGGTGAACAAATTTAAGTACGACGAAATCAACATTCGCGTCCAGAATGCCCCAAGGTACTCAGCAGCCCTGCACAATGTGTTGACATCGAAACTTGCAGGATAACAAGGGTTCGTATTTACAAGACCGTCATATGACCTTACCTTAAGGCCTAATAATGTACTGATGCCAAACATGGACGTTATCCTTGACGGAGGAAGAAAAGCTCTTAATATAGGAAAACACTACGGAAAATCTTGAGACCAACTCAGAATGAGCATGACACTTTTAGAAATAGAAAAACAGGGAGATAGAAAATCATCGCCCAACATCATCAGGAGAGTGAAGCCGATAGGCTGCGCTGGCTGGCTTGGCCACGTCGAGCAGATGGAAGGGGTAGACCGACGGGCAAGCGTCGTGTCGGACAACCTACGTATAGATATCGCTGGACTAACGAAATCTTATTTCCTGAAAATTTACGAATTTCACTTGATCTAATTAGTGTCTTTATTTCTCAATTTTGCGTTTTAGGTGGTGTTTTTTCGCATTTTTTATTCTTGCATCTTGTGTGCACTTTATCGTACAACTCTTTATCTTGTTCCGCTAGGATTTTGTGATTTCTCCTTTCTTCTACATCTATTTCGCATCATTGTGTCCACCATGTTCTCTTTGAGTGTCGTTTCTTTCTCCATAAGATCTTAGTCTCACCTCTTTGATAAGCCTCATCGGGTCGTTAAACGACTCGGTGCCCCATACGAAGAGAGAGAGAACGTGTATCGGGTTCGGAAATTTCCCAGCCTTTTTCAATGCATTTTAGACCTCCAAACCCTCAAACTTGTATCAGGTTCCTGTCGGAAGACCTAGATATTGCTGGACTGTCGGAATTTTGAAGGACCTACACTCCAAGAGCCTGATTGGAAGCAAACTGCGCAGAACAGGGAAGTGTGGCGTGCAGTTGCATCGGAGGCCAAGATCCACTTCGGGTCGCTGAGCCAGCGGAGTAAGTAAGTATTATTTTAGTTTCTATAACCCGACAAAAAATAGCTTATAAAGTTTTTTAATTGTTGTAACCATGCTATGTACCTGGTTGTGCTTCAGAAGAATAATGCAGAACAATTAATTACCTTTCATTTGACACCACACACGTGCATATACAACAAATAGAAGTGGCGCGGAAAGAGACAGCGTTGTACTCAAATCAGTGTAACTTAAGGTCTCTTTATTCGAACAATAAAGTGCTTTTAGATTTTTATAGCTATTGCATTGAGCGTTACTTTTCTTCTATGTCACTTTTGTTAAAAATGAATATTTTGAATTAAGCCACACAAATAAACTCTTTGCTGTTTTTTTTTTACATAAAGTCTTTTAATTTCAAAATCATGCTATGTACCTGGTCGTAGTTCAGGACAATTATGTAGAACAATTAATTAGCTTTCATTTGATACCATGCACATGACAATGCAACTTATAGTTTTCAAACAATTTGCAGTTTTCTAAATGCGGCGGCCGCTATCTTGATGACGTCATTTCTGCGGGAGACATGCCCTCATCAGCTTGTCTCCCGGCGGTTTTCTAGAGCTTATGTCATGTTTATTAACATACTAAAATTTGGTACCGGTATGACAATATATGATTATCTACACTAATATAATAAAGAGGAAAACTTTGTTTGTTTTTTTGTTTGTTTGTTTGTTTGTATGTAATCGATAAACTCCGAAACTACTGGACCGATTTCCAAAATTCTTTCACTATTAGAAAGCTACAACATCCCTGAGTAACATAGGCTACTTTTTACCACGGACAAAGTTCCTCATTCCTACGGGAAAACGGTTGCAGGAAAACGGGGAAATAAAGCAGATATTACCCAAATTAGCCAAACCCTTTACCGATCCTCGCGAATTTTGGCACTGATATTACTATCATATAAAGACGGACATGGTCAGCCCTCGAGGATCTGGGTACCTGATGAAGACCACCAGCATCCCATATAAACTATAAGAGATACGGTCATGGCTTCATAGAAAAAGTTGTTCACCATGACGGGCCGCTTCTGCTGGCACATGGTCATCGAGGATCTGGAGTACCTGATGTAGACCACAAGCATCCCATCTAAACTATAAGAGATAGGGTAAAAGTTATTCAGCACGACAGGCTGCTTCTGCTGGCACATGGTCACGAGGGTCTGGAGTACCTGATGTAGACAACCAGCATCTCATCTAAACTATAAAAGATTCAGTAATGGCTTCAAAGTTAAAGTTATTCAGCATGACGGGCCGCTTCTGCTCGCACATGGTAACGAGGGTCTGGAGTAGGTACCTGATGTAGACCACCAGCACCCCATCTAAACTTTATTAGACTCGGTAATGGCTTCAAAGTTAAAGTTATTCAGCATGACGGGTCGCTTCTACTGGCACATGGTCACGAGGGTCTGGAGTGCTTGATGTAGACCACCAGCATCCCATCAAAACTATAAGAGATACGGTAATGGCTTCAAAGTTAAAGTTATTCGCCATGACAGGCCGCCTCTGCTGGCACATGGTCATGATGAGTAACTTCTGCTAGAATGGATTAATGGACTTTTTACTACGGGCAAAGATCCCATTTCTACGGGAAAACAGGTAAGTAGCAGCGAGTGAAACCGCTGGGCGGGCCGCTAGTATGATTATAAACGAGGTTTAACCTTCAAGCAATCTCACGAAAATTTACAAGCTGCTTTGGGGGAGTCTGCTCCTGCGCTAGCAACAATAACTTATTGGTTCCGTGAATTTAAACGTGGTCGAGAGAACCTAAACGATGACCCCAGACCCGGCCGACCTCCAACTGCAGTAACTCATGAAAACGTCATCAGGGTGGAGTGGCTATTGCGAGAGAATAAAAACATTACACATCGGGTGATCCAGGCTGAAATGAAGATTGGATCACGGGTGGTTTCCACAATCCTGCATGAACACCTTAAAGTTAGGAAGGTTGCTTCGCGATGGATACCTCATTTTCTCACGGAAGAGCAAAAAGCCCGTCGTGTTGATTGGTGTAAATTTATGTTGAAAAAGTTTGAAGGAGGAACTTCGCAAAACGTATCCTGCATCCTTACAACTGACGAAACTTGGATCTACAGCTACGATCCGCTCACGAAGCAGCAATCCATGCAATGGGTGTTTGACGAGGACGAGTTGCCAACAAAAGTTGTGCGCGGACGAAGCGTTAATAAAAAAATTATAGCGGCTTTCTTTCGACGCAGTGGACCAGTAGCAGTAATTCCACTAGAAAACTGTAGAACAGTTACTAGTGAATGGTATACCGAAGTTTGTCTGCCTCAAGCATTCGAGGAGACGAATAGCGAGCGCCCAAGGAGTGGCCTGTGTGGCATTCTTTTCACCAAGATAACGCGCCCGCTCACACAGCTGCTAGAACCGTCGACTATTTGGCATCTTCGGGGTACAAATGTTACCCCAGCCTCCGTACAGCCCGATTTAGCTCCGTGCGATTTCTTTTATTTCCCAAGGTGAGAAAAATGCTTCGTGGACGAAAATTTAACACAGCAAATGAAGCCGTCGAAGAATTTCAACGGTTATTTTTCGACCTTCCGCAAGAAGAGTTTTTGAATGTTTTGAAAGCTGGTTCAGCCAGAATGCATAAGTGCATTGAGGATGGAGAGAATATTTTGAAAAGCTATGAATAAAGTTTTTAATTCTTACTATTTTTCATTTAACTAACAATTTACGGAACAGCCTATGTACACTATAACTACTTAAATTAGGTACTGACATTTGTATTTATAAGAGTTTGCTTTGCTGGTAATCGTTATTTTATAAATTAATCAAAATACACATCTTATTGCAGTTCTAAAAAGAATACATTTTTTTTAAAGGCACGATGTTCACTTGATTATTTCATTGAATGAAGCAGCTCAAACAAAATCATGTGTATTTATAAGGTCCTATTAAATTCACTGCAAATATTTTAGGGGCAGATCAAATAAAATATAAGCATGTACTAGGCAAATTTTTAAAGAAATCTACACGCTAGTTTTCGAGAAAACTGCATTTAACTAAAAAAAAACGAAACGCAAAAAGTGAACAGTAATACGTTTTTGGAACAGCAGCGTTACACAAACTTTTCAATTCAAGAGGGATATACTATAATTAATGTGTCGATTTAAAATCGTATCTCGATGGCAAGGTGCGGGGATGTGTTTCGATGGGAACGTGTCTAAATGGAACTAAACCGATTGTATAGGTCATGCATGATGTTGTATCCTAACCTACCAATATGAAATTATCACAACACAGATAAATCCATTCAGACATATTACGTCTTTCTCATTTTAAATATTCGTCGTTTCGTTTTGCAACTTCAGCAATCTTCGTAGTTAACCAGAGAGCTGTAATGTACTAGAGACTACAATAGGAACAATATTCTGTATACAAGGTCTGTAGCGGTTAACTATGGCAACGGGGTCTAATTAGTACCTAATACATAGATGCAGCGTAACCGCACATGTTTGTCATCATAAACGACATAACATGGCGTCTCTGCTAAAACTATTCTCGAAAAATGTTATGAAATTATTGAGATATCGCTAGTTTTAGTTTCAAAACAAACAAAATTTACGCGCTCTAGAGCCGGCAAGCAACTGAGTCAGTTGGAGCCGCGTGACTCCACATGGGTGGGACCTTTTGGATGTGAGTGGTGCCATTTCTATACTAGGTACTAGGTAGTCAACATTTGAAACCGGATTGCTAGAGCTACGAGCGGGCATATACATATTTTTTCAAAATACATGATTATTTCGCGAAGTTGGACGTTCAGGAAGGTGAAGATTCGTGACATTTTGCATTGTATCTCAGCACGCGTAGAAGTTTCAGAATATTCCCTTTTGTTAAGAACTGCCTAGGGTCCAGGAAATAATAAATTATGAATTAAAAATGAAAAGTCGACTGAACTTTGCTAAGATGTATTCGAGAAACCCTCAAAGTTGCCTAGCACAAAGTACAAAAAGATATAAAACTTAGTGTTGCCAACACCTTCCTACGGCATAACTTTATCTTTGCTGCATCTTGGACGCTGCATACTGTTTGCTTGAACGCAACTATAAAAGAGAAATATTACTGATTTGCAGGTGCTTGTACTATAGAGAGTTTACAGAGGGATCGCTTGTCGCATAGCCGGGGTTGCTGCAGTCACGCACGGGTCACGTTCGACGCGCGGCGAGTGTGCTTGTTGTGTTCAATTTAGGTGCTTGCTGTGTTCTATCTGTGTTTTCATACAGTTGCAAAATATCAATGCCGAAAACTAAATGCGGCAAAGTTTCATCTTCGTAAAACGGTAACGGGGGCAAATACCAAAGTGGCACAAACCGGAGAGGGGAATGCCAGGGTGGTGGTTAGTATGACGGAAGCTTCGATGGCTGTCGTCAGAGCTGTTGATCTTACAAATAACAACTTCTTCCAAAAATTTCTACTTATTCTGGCAGGGTTTAAGTTATCCATATCTGTTTGATTCCGAAGCTGATCTTAGCGCAGTGGAAGCAAATTAAAGTTATCTTAAAATCTAAAACTAAATGGTCGATCAGCCTCGGAACAACATTTGACTACGATTCGTAGTGCTCTTTACTATAGCTAAATAAAATGAATTTAAGGAGAAAATTTTCTGTACCGAGAAATTTCTGTTCGAGAAAAGACAATGCCCAAAGTGGACCAAATAGCGACCAGCATTGAAACATAGTGCATAACGTTCCTAAGGCTAATACTAGTCTGAAACCTAAACCACATCAAAATCCGTCGCTGGAGTCGTGAGAAAAATGAAATTATATTTTAGGTTTTCCATTACTGAAAAATCATAGCCGCCAAATAACTTATTTCTAAAATAAGAGATGGTAGTTATTGAATCAATCAACCATTTTAATCAATCTATTACTTCCTGAACAGCTATTACCAGCGGTGTTACTCAGGGTGTCGTTTTATCCCCTTTTCTTTTGTACGGGCGTTGAACCAAATAGCGACCAGCATTGAAATATAGTGCATAATGTTCCTAAGACTTATACTAGTCTAAAACCCAAACCACATCAAAATCCGTCGCTGGAGTCTTGAGAAAAATGACAATATATTTTAGGTTTTCCATTAACGAAAAATCAAAGCCAACAATTAACTTACTTCTATAATAAGAGATGGTAGTCATTGAATCAATCAACCACTTTAATCAGTCTATTACTTCCTGAACAGCTATTACCACCACCGGTGTCACTCAGGGTGTCGTTTTATCCCCTTTTCTTTTGTACGGCCTTTGAACCAAATAGCGACCAGCATTGAAATATAGTGCATAATGTTCCTAAGACTTATACTAGTCTTAAACCCAAACCACATCAAAATCCGTCGCTGGAGTCTGTAGAAAAAAGACATTATAGTGACAAGACAAAACCTGAAATATAATGTAATTTTTCTCATGACTCCAGCGATGGATTTTGATGAGATTTGGGTTTCAGGCTAATATTAGTCTTAATAACATTGTGCACTATGCTTCAATGCGGGTCGCTACTTGGTTCAACGCCCGTACAAAAGAGACAAAAACACCCTGAGTAACACCGGTGGTCATAGCTGTTCGTTCATCAGGTAATAGACTGATTTAAATGGTTGATTGATTCAATGATTACCGTCTTTAATCTTAGTAATTAGCTGTTGGCTATGATTTTAGTTAATGGAAAAACTGTAATACAATGTCATTTTTCTCAAGACTCAAGACGGATGTGACAATTGGAGACTAGTATTAGTCTTAGAAACATGATGCACTATGTCTCAATGCGGGTCGCTATTTAATTCAACACCCTACAAAGAAATAAACTGACACCTGAGTGACATCGGTAATAGCTGTTCAGGAAGTAATACACTGGTTAAAGTGGTTGATTGATTCAATGACTACCATCTCTTATTAATAAAATAAGTTATTTGATGGCTTTGATTTTTCGTAAATGGAAAACCTGAAATATAATGTCATTTTTCTCAAGACTCCAGCAACGGATTTTGATGTGGTTTGGGTTTCAGACTAGTATTAGTCTTAGAAACATGATGCACTATGTCTCAATGCGGGTCGCTATTTTATTCAACGCGAGTACAAAAGAAAAGGGGATAAAACGACACCCTGAGTAACACCCGTGGCAATAGCTGTTCAGGAAGTAATAGACTGGTTTAACGTGGTTGATTGATTCAATGATTACCGTTTTTAATTTTAGAAATAATCTGTTGGCTATGATTTTTCGTTAATGGAAAACTTGAAATATCATGTCATTTATCTCAAGACTCCAGCGACGGATTTTGATGTGGTTTGAGTTTCACTCTAGAATTAGTCTCAGGAACATTATGCACTATATCCCTATGCGGGTCTCTGTTTGGTCCAAGGTCCATACAGAAATGGGCAATCTCCTTTCTGTTTCCCAATGTCTGCGACGGCCCTTAATCTCCTACAAGATGACTAATATTTTACTGTACTACCGCAGCTCATATCTAAAGTAAATGCACCAAAGTTCCGGTTGTACTAAAGGTCATCAAGTTGGTGACCTCCACGTAGTGTTGCTAATCACTACAAATAAAGTACTTATACAAAACTACCAGCGAATTGATCACCGTGCGGTAAGTATGACGCCGCCGTTCCCTTGTGAGTCTAGATATGACAGGAAACAGGTATCAGGATTTTGGAACACGCTTGGATAGGAACTTAAACACTAGACTCACGGCATCCGGATACCAGCTCGAGCTCGCAATCCGTCACTCCAACAATTTTCACCACACAAGAAATCAGCCACGTTGGCTATCACGAAACTTGCCCAGTTCGCATTCAAAGCGCAAAAAACACATTCACTTGGTTTCACTTCCGCACCGAACAGGGAACTCTTCCCTGGCAGAATCTGCGCATGCGAATAATAAAAACACTAAAATTACATTAAAATATGTGCCTAACAGGCCGCGGCGCACACGGGTACCGAGAGAACAAAGCAAGATGGCTATCGTCAGCCGCGCGGCGCACAGGGCGAGAGGAATGTAAGATGGCGCCGGCCGGACCGTCAACGTCACAGGCCGCGCGGTCCGTCAGACTAAATGGCGCGAAACTCAAATCGTATTCGCGCGCGTATGGTACGAAACTAAACATTCACCCGCCCCGGACCGACCCATCGGTCCGCTCAATGCATGGCAGGCGTGATAATGTAGCTACTGCTCGCTTAAGAACTGAATCCCCCACTTGAACTTCTGCAACTCGAGGAGTGCCATCACTACCCGGAAACAGGTTGAGAATGCGCCCCCGGCGCCAACGCAGTGGCGGTAGGTTGGCATCCTTAACCAGAACGAGATCCCCGATGCAGGGGGGTTCAGTCCTGTCCGTCCACTTAAGGCGTATAGCATTGCGCTATTTTTCACTTTAATTTTCTTCAAATCTGTAAATAATTTTCCTATTCGACATATTTATTTACTACTATTGACAAAATGTCAACGTCTCACCTTTGACGGCCATCTCATAGAGCCGCGTAGTTCTCTACTAAAAGTTTTTGTACTATAGCCCACTACCTCTTTCTAATTTCTGACCTCCTGGTACTCGATTCTAAATTTATCTCGCGCTGGCACTCTTTCCTCCTCCCGGAAACGAGACCTCCGAGCCCTCCGAAGCCACAGGACTGCCCTCGTCGCCTGGACAAACCCTACATCACCAGGGCGACAAACCTCCACCATCAGCACTGGCAACTTGCAAGAAAACTGGCCACTGACAAACCTCAAGGTCTTTGAAATTCGAAATCAGAAAGAAGACTAGAACATTCTCGAACGCCTGGCAAGCATATATAAGGCGTGTCAAGCTGTCAAAAGATCAGTATTTACCAGTCTTTACTCTACTTCCAATTACCTAAGAAGTAAAAAAAGAAGTAAAAGTCTAAAGTGAAGTAACAAAGTAAGTGAAGTAAGTTCTGAAGCCTCAAGAACTCAGAAGCCTCAAGTCCAGAAGCTAAAGAAGCTTTGCTGTCCGCAAGCGTCCACGACGAGTTGCCAAGTCGCCGTCGAGCCTGAAGGACCCAAGTTCCTGCCGAGCGCACGCTGACCGTCGGAGGGCGATTCTACGCTGTGTGAGTCCGCGCGTCTTGTGGCCTTTTCGGTGTCAGGAGGTTACTTATTTGTATACGTGGCTAATAAAAGTAGTTTTGGTTTACTTACTATCTTTTCCTGCCGCGGCCCCTCACTACGCGCGAGGGCACCAGGCTTGTTAGGGCGCCTACACACAGGACACTCTACCCACACCTACTCACTCACGCCCCCCGGGGCCACAGGCACTCGCGCTAGCGAGACCACTCCACCCTACCTAGCTACTAAGTTACACCTGCGGTTACCTCGGTTCCCTGAGTGCCGGTGCCTCTAGGAACCTGGGTAACACGACAGTTTGGCGCCCAACGGTAAAGGATACGTGCGTGGGCGATATCTACACCCACGTACTATCAGAACCCTTCTCTAAATTCTAAAACAACGCTTCTTCTAGCGTAAACCTTTTCGACTATAATTTCGGCCCTCTTTTCCTCCCAAAATTCTAAATCTACACCTTATAACATATTTTGGCCCTCCTCTTTCGGCCCTCTTTTCAATTTATCTATACCCTACTTATCCCTCTAGCTTAAAACCTTACACTAACTTTTACTTACTAGCTACACTTACTTACTAATTGCTAAACTTAACTACTAAAATGCGCCCTATAAAATACACTCTTTTAAATAAACCTGAGCTCGAATACGAAATCAAACTAAGACTAGCCGACCCGGCGGATACTGTAGTAGCCCTTAAGAGGCAGATTCTTGGTCTCATCGAGTCCAACCCCGACTATGTAGTCGACTCCCCAGTCCCTCTTGCACAAGACATAGCAGAGACCAGCGCCACTCTCGCATTCCTCGAACCCAAGCTAACTCAAATTACTGAAGGGGCAACCCGTCTTATTCCCAAGGTAGAGACATACCTCAACCATGTCTTTCACCGAATTGAAAGGATGGACCTAGATTCGGACCCATCCTTACAGGAGGACCTTAAGAATCTAAAACTTAAATTCGAAAACTTAGAGAAAATCTTTCTTTCCACTTTACCTTCAACAACTGAACAAAACCCAGAACAAGAAACAGATGACCAGCACACACATGAGGACACACAAAACCAACACACACAGGACATACACAAGAACAACATACCCACGAGGAACACGACCACGATCACTACGTAGAAATATTCAGCACTCCTCAATACTCACACACCCAAACCCCTGCCCCCGTAAACCAGCAGCTGGATAAGAGCCTTCACGAGTTGAAAAAATTCAACTTCTCCGGAAAAACATGCCCTAGGTCCTTCATACAGAACATAGAAGAATTTCGCACGTCTAGGAGGATAGACCCACACTCACTTATGACCAGAATCCCTGACATATTCTCCGATTCTGCCTTACATTGGCTAAGATTCAAATTAAACCTAAAACCTAACTTCAACTGGAAGCACCTTTGCACAGACTTAATTAAAGATTTCAGGTGGCCATGACTTTGACTACAAATTTTGGAATCCATTAGAAATAGAACTCAGGGCCTGTCCGAACCAATTATTATCTACGTGTCAATAATGTCAGGCATGTTTATTAGACTTTCCAAACCCTTAGCAAACGATGAGAAGCTGGAGATTATTATGAGGAACATAAGACCCTGCTACTCAACTTCATAGCACACTGAACATTACAACCTTGGAACAACTTATATCTGCCTGCCAACAATATGAAAAAGTAATAGATAAAAATAAGACCTTTAGGAACCGCACCATGACCCACTCGCAATGGAGTTCAACTACAAACCCGTCGGACCTTCCACATCATCGCCTAGTAAAAACAGCTTTACAAACAAATCTAACTTCAACACGACATACAATACCCCTAAACCTCCTACACCCCCAGCCATTCAAACCCTCATACTCGAGGCAAATTAACCCCATTAACAGAAGACATAGTCCCAATCTTTTCTGCGTTCGTTGCCGAATCAACGGACACTCGTTATCGACTTGTACTCAACCCCGCTTCCCAATTTGCTTCAAATGCGGCCTAAAGGACTTTAAAACCCGGAGTGCCCCAAGTGCAAAGGCAACCCCTCCCCAAAAAACTAGAAAAGCGCGACTTAGATAAGTCTAAATTTGACCCTGAGGATTGGAAGAACTGGTTACAAAATATCCGCCTATTCCATACATGCTACAGAATTACTTCAATCCTATATGACGAGGAAAAGGACCACGAACGCCCTTTCCTCAACTTCACTATAAATAACATAACCTTTTCGGGACTCCTGGATAGTGGCAGTTCCTTAACAATCCTCGGGAATAACTCCACATAAAGTTCATAAGCCTTGGCTACTCCTTATCTAAGTTGCAGGCTCTCAAAGTATATTCGGCCAGTGGCCACACAGCCTCCTCATTAGGCTTTATCGATCTACCCTTTACTTTCAATAACGAAACTCAAATTATACGAGCGTTCGTCTTCCCTGATATTAGACCCTCTATCATACTTGGTGTCGACTTTTGGAAGAAGTTTAAACTTATTCCTAAACTGCTCTCCTTAGCCTTCAACCTTAACCCTACTTCGTGCAACACAATTGCACATAACAAACAAATACATCCTTATGAATGCCTGTCCCTGACCAAAGCTCATAGCCGACGACATAATTAATAGATTTAAAAGAATTTCCTTTGAAGAGAAAGGCGAATTAGGTCGCACACACTTAATCACATAGAATAGATACCGGCGATACTCTTCCCATCAAACAGCGCTGCTATAGGCTCTCACCAGAAAAACAAAAAGCGCTTATCAATGAAGTCGACAAGATGTTGTCTTGGAAGGTAATTGAAAAATGTGAAAGCCCCTGGCTATCACCCGTCCTGATTACCCCCAAAAAGAACGGAGAATGGCGATTCTGCGTGGACAGTAGGAAACTAAACTCCGTTACCAAACGGGATGCCTACAGCCTTCCTTTCATTAACGAAATTCTCGACCACCTGAAAACGCAAAATTTCTTTCCAGCATAGACATCGCCAAAGCCTTCTGGGAAATACCTCTCCACGAAGCGGATAGAGACAAAACTGCCTTTACGTGCCAGGACGAGGCATGTTTAGATTTGTCGTCATGCCGTTTGGATTGACTAACGCCCCGGCTACACAACAAAGACTAATGGACATGCTATTTACCCCTGACTTCGATAACAAAGTCTTCTGTTACTTAGACGATATCATCATCATCAGCTCAACGTTTGAGGAACATATTTCTTTACTCCTTAAAGTCCTCGAAAACTAACTTTCGCACGCCTGACTATAAACTTCGAAAAGAGCGTATTCTTCAGGGGTCAACTAAAGTACCTTGGCTACATTGTTGACGAACACGGTCTCCGTGCCGACCCCGACAAAATACGCGCTATTTTAGACTTTCCAGTACCAACATCGCGCAAAGAGGTTAGAAAATTCATAGGTACCTGCAGCTGGTTCCGCAGATTCGTTCCAAACTTCAGCACCATTGCTTCACCTATTAACAAATTAACTGCTTCGGGTAAGAACGCCCCCAAATTTAACTGGACAAGCGAAGCCAACTCTGCTTTTCTAAGACTAAAAGAACTCCTC
Source organism: Phthorimaea operculella (assembly GCA_024500475.1). NCBI lineage: Eukaryota > Metazoa > Arthropoda > Insecta > Lepidoptera > Gelechiidae > Phthorimaea > Phthorimaea operculella. The sequence continues at coordinate 582,412 of JANFCV010000244.1, forward strand.
GTCACCAATCCTTGCTTGCCCAGACTTCAACAGCCCCTTTTCTGTCCACTGCGATGCATCTAACACCGGCATAGGGGCCATGCTAACCCAAACGCAAGGCGATAAGGAAGTTGTTATAGCCTACATGAGTAGAGCACTCAATAAACATGAACAAAACTACTCAACTACAGAACGTGAGACTTTGGCAGTCATCACGGCTCTTGAATTGAACACTGGAGGTGCTACATAGACAACGGTAAACAGTTCACAGTCTACACGGACCATGCGGCACTAAAATGGTTCCTGAACCTTTCCAACCCATCCGGGAGACTAGCCCGATGGGCGGTACGCCTCTCGTCATTTAACTTTATACTAAAACACAAGAAAGGCAAGGATAATGTTGTACCCGACCTACTCTCCCGAAACCCGAAAACTTCCAACACTCCATCCCACACTGCCCCTATTTCGACATCTACTAACGACGAACTTGAGCGATACAACACACTCGTCCAGGGATGCAATAATAACCCTGATTCTTTTCCCAATTACATGACGCAAGGTAACAAACTATACCGCCACATAACCTCACCATTCACCTTGCAAGATGACTTCTCATGGAAGGATACCACCCTCAGATAGGAAAACTTAATCAGAAACGCCCACGGTTCAACCTCAGAGCCACACCTAGGCATCTTCAAAACCTTCAAGAAACTATCCTTAACACTACTGGTCAGGCATGTTCAAAGACATAGCTATATTCATCTCCAACTGCGAACGCTGCCAGGCCTACAAACACTCCAACCACTCCTTATAGCCCTATGGGCAAACCAAAGATCTGCTCTAGGCCCTTTCAATGCATATCTCTCGACCTGATAGGCCCCTGCCCATGTCAAGGCGTCGAAACCAGTACATCCTCGTCGTCACTTGCTGTTTCACTAAATATTGCCTCCTCTTCCCACTTAAACGCGCGTTAGCATCAAATATCATAAGCAACCTAGAAAACTTCGTTTTCTCGTCCACGGCGTCCCACAAACCATAATCATGGACAACGGCCCCAATTTCGATCCAGGAATTCAACAACTTGCTAACAAAGTACAAAATACCTTTCCCATCTTACTCCCCACACTACTGCCCTCAAGTAAACCCCAGAAAGATACAACAGAACCATCATAACCGCGCTGGCATCTTTAGTAGATGATGACCACCGCTCCTGGGATCTCCACCTACCATCTATCCAGAATGCCATGAACAACTCCGTGAATGTAGTAACGGGATATACACCATCCTTCTTGGTTTACGGCCGGGAGATTGTTACATGTGGCTCTCTGTACACGCCTACACATAACCTGGACGAAATAACCCTGCTACCGCGCGATATCTATGCAAGAAACATAGGCCTACTGGCCAACATATTCGATAAAGTCCAAACTTCACTTCACATAGCCCACACCAGAAATGCTGCTCGCTACGACCTAAGGCATCCCTTCAAAGAGTTCAACGTCGGTGAATTTGTCTGGCGTAAAAACTACCCCCTCAGTAACGCAGGCGCATATTTCTCGGCTAAACTCGCTCCAAGATACCTCAAATGCAGGGTGATACAAAAAATATCTCCCCTTGTTTACCTCTTGGAGGATCCAAATGGATCAAGAGCCAAATGGCATGTTAAGGACTTTAAAGTCTAGAGCTACCCTTTATCTATCTGCACCACCCATCTGACATCGCAATTTCGACGAAAGCGACGTCAACTCTCATTAAGGCTTACAAGCCAACCCAGATAACTTTCGGTCCTACACTCAAAATCTCTAGCTGAACTTGCTAAACCCCTTATCTTGGCCTCTTGGCCCAGGAACCTGCCTCTGAAAGGCTAACTACTCTTTAAGGGTTCTCTAAATACCCTCTCTCTTAAGACTCTCTCTAAATGGGTCTCTTAAAATGTTCCTCTCTTGATGGGTCTCTATACCCCCACTCGAGCTAAGGTTCATTCCTCTTCGTGCGGATTGTGACACGTAAAACAAGCCTACACTACTATACCCTACACGTGCGGTTAGTGACACGTTAAATAAGCCTTAACACTACTCACAGGTTTTAAGCTGGAGCGGATGACAACTCCTAAAACAAGCCTTGGTCATCGCCTGAGATATGCTCAGAGAGTGGCATGCCTTGGGTAGGAGCCATTGAACGTGAGCCCTACCCCAACCTTTGGAAGATGAAGGATGCATGATTGAATGGTGAAGTCTGAAAGTAGGTGAATGCGTAAGGTATCTGCTCATAACCTCAAAATTTTGTAACAGCAAAATTTTCTCGGGTCGTGGGGAAAATATAGCATTGCGCTATTTTTCACTTTAATTTTCTTCAAATCTGTAAATAATTTTCCTATTCGACATATTTATTTACTACTATTGACAAAATGTCAACGTCACCTTTGACGGCCATCTCATAGAGCCGCGTAGTTCTCTACTAAAAGTTTTTGTACTATAGCCCACTACCTCTTTCTAATTTCTGACCTCCTGGTACTCGATTCTAAATTTATCTCGCGCTGGCACTCTTTCACTCCTCCCGGAAACGAGGCCTCCAGGCCCTCCGAAGCCACAGGACTGCCCTCGTCGCCTGGACAAACCACTACATCACCAGGGCGACAAACCTCCACCATCATCACTGGCAACTTGCAAGAAAACTGGCCACTGACAAACCTCAAGGTCTTTGAAATTCGAAATCAGAAAGAAGACTAAAACATTCTCGAACGCCTGGCAAGCATATATAAGGCGTGTCAAGCTGTCAAAAGATCAGTATTTACCAGTCTTTACTCTACTTCCAATTACCTAAGAAAGAAAAAAGTAAAAAGTCTAAGGTGAAGGAACAAAGTAAGTGAAGTAAGTTCTGAAGCCTCAAGAACTCAGAAGCCTCAAGTCCAGAAGCTAAAGAAGCTTTGCTGTCCGCAAGCGTCACGACGAGTTGCCAAGTCGCCGTCGAGCCTGAAGGACCCAAGTTCCTGCCGAGCGCACGCTGACCGTCGGAGGGCGATTCTACGCTGTGTGAGTCCGCGCGTCTTGTGGCCTTTTCGGTGTCAGGAGGTTACTTATTTGTATACGTGGCTAATAAAAGTAGTTTTGGTTTACTTACTATCTTTCCTGCCGCGGCCCCTCACTACGCGCGGGCACCAGGCTTGTTAGGGCGCTACACACAGGACACTCTACCCACACTACTCACTCACGCCCCCGGGGCCACGGCACTCGCGCTGGCGAACCACTCCACCCTACCCAGGCTACTAAGTTACCTGCGGTTACCTCGGTTCCCTGAGTGCCGGGTGCCTCTAGGAACCTGGGTAACCACGACAGCGTTGCTGCAGAATGTGTAAGTACTCAAGCGACCAACGCTTCCAAAGTTTTGAGTCATTTGCTGCAACAACTGATAACGCGACAAACGATTGCTATTCACCTCCGTATAGGGATATTCCGGCAAGGCGTTAAGTGGGCGGCCAATTAAGAAATGCCCTGGCGTCAGGGCCTCTAAATCATTTGGGTCTGAGCTGAGCGGACACAAAGGACGCGAATTGAGTACAGCCTCAATTTTACAAAACACGGTCGCCAGCTCCTCGAAAGTCAAAATTGTTAACCCTACGACGCGCAACAAATGCGTCTTAGCGGACTTTACAACCGCTTCAAAAATACCACCCCAGTGAGGGCACGCTGGTGGATCGAACACAGGTAATGCCCTGACGGGAGAGGCCCGTGCTGATGGCTTCTTCGTTCTCCTTAAGAACGTTACAATTTCTTTCATACACCGATCAGCACCCTTAAAGTTGGTACCACAATCCGACCTGATCAGCGCTGGTCGCCCTCGTCGCGACGTAAATCTCTCCAGCGCTGCCAAAAGGCCTCCGTAGAAAGGTCGGCCACGAGCTCCAAGTGGACGGCCTTGGTGGCTGGCACACGAACACGCACAAGTACGCCTTGATAGACTTTGCGTTCCGTAGGCGTGATGCCTTTACCATGAAAGGGCCTGCGAAATCCGTTCCCACACCTGCAAACGTCCAGGCCTCCGTCACCCGGTCCGGTGGAAGATCTCCCATCTGTGGCTGCATTGTGGCTGCCTTCAAGCGGTAACAAGGCAAGCACCTAAACACAACGCTACGTACCGTTCGTCGTCCCGATAAGATCCAGAACTCGCGCTGTAGGATGGCCAATAGCGCATTACAGCCCGCGTGCGAGTTTTTCTCATGACGATCCTGACTAAGAGCTCAACTAAGGGTCCTTTTTGGAAGTAACAGTGGATGCCGAGCCGAAAGGGCAGGCTAGCGTTCGAAGTCTGCCTCCAACCCTGAGCATACCTTGCTCATCCAGGAATGGGTTGAGGCGCACAATTCCTCCCTTCAGCTTTCCACGTCCATCCCTGAGCAGCCTGACCTCCTCTTCAAAATGTTCCGCCTGGACGACTCTAACTAATGAGCATAGAGCCGCATTCCGTTCCGCAGGCGAGAGGACAGGTGTAAAGTTCCGTTCTGCTTGAGGCTTCCTGCAGTTGTTCACGAACCGTTTGATCCAACCTGTCACCCCAAGAAGTTTGTCGAGGAGCTATACCGTTCCAGCAAGAAAGCTGGGTTAGGCTTCGGTACGAGTTGCCCCGCGTTCACTCGCAAACCTCGATCAGGTGGCCCAAGCGGCGCCCTGCACTCGTTGAATGGCCATTCCTGCGGCGACTCAGTCAGCCATTGAGGTCCCCACCACAGTGGGTGACTCACCAAATCAGGTGCCCTGCACCCGCGCGAAGCGCAGTCCGCTGGGTTCCATTCTCCCGGTACGTGCCTCCACACTAACGGAGTTTCCGACCCCGTAATCTGTGACACCCGATTTGCCACGAAAACCTCAAGTGTATGTACCGACGTCTGCAACCAGCACAGAACTATCCGACTGTCAGTCCACGCGTACACCGTTTCATCAAGTTGATGGTACCACGCAGATTGCAGGTTACATGATTTAGCAAGCGCGCTAGAAGAGCTGCCCCTGCCAATTCCAATTTGGGGATGGTCCATCTAGTTCTGACTGGTGCCACCTTACTTTTGGCCATAACCAGACGCACGTGCACAGTTCCCGTTGAACTTGCTGTCCGAAGGTATACAGCTGCCGCGTACCCTCGCTCCGAGGCGTCACAAAACCCATGTAGGGTAGCCTTACATCCCACCGATGGGACTAACTTGCGGGGTATCGCGATGTGCACAATCCCTGGTAAGGTGGTCACAAACTTGAGCCAATCCTTCAACAACTCTCCGGAGAGTTGGTCGTCCCATCCTAAGTTGGCTAGCCACAACCTTTGTAAAAGCACTTCGCCATGAACGTAACCGGGGCGATCCATCCGTTAGGATCGAACGTTCTAGCGATTGTCGACAGTACCGACCGCTTAGTCAAGTTTTCTCCAAAGGTCGGGCTCGATCTTGTACGTGAATACGTCATGCGTTGGCCTATATTGCACCCCGAGGATGCCCAACGTGTTTGGATTGTCCGGGTTCTCAAAGAGGTGCGGGTCCTGATGGAACTCGCCTGGCAAACCGGCCAGGAGCTCTGGGCAACTGGACAACCATTTCCGCAACTCGTAACCTCCTGAACCCATGATCGCGATCAGCTCGTCTCGTAGAATTAGCGCCTGCTCCACGCTATCAGCACCCGTGCAGATATCGTCCACGTAGACGTCGCGATCCAGTACTGCTGCGGCTCGAGGATATCTTACCCTTTCCTGTGCGGCCAACTCTCGCAGCGTACGTACTGCCAAATACGGACTTGGCTTAAGTCCATACGTCACCGTGTTAAGTTCGTATGTGACCATCGGCTCATCTGGGCTCTCACGCCACAAAATCAGCTGATACCGACGGTCATCCGGATGTATCATGGTTTGGCGAAACATCATTTGGACGTCTGCGACGAACGCTACCTGGTGTAAACGAAAGTCTGTGAGAATGTCCACAATGTCCCGGTTCAATTTAGGACCCGCGTGCAAACATTGGTTCACAGACACACCATTCGAGTAGGAGCAGAACCGTCAAACACCACCCGTATTTTCGCCTCAGGTGACTTCAAGACAGCCAGGTGTGGAATGTAATAATGCTCGACACACCTCCAATCCAGGCTGGACACCGACATGTGCCCAATTGAATATATTCCGCATGAATTCTATATACTTCTGCCGAAGTGCTGGGTCTCGCCTCATCTTCCGCTCCATTCCGAGTAGTCTCCGTTCCGCGAGCTGTCGCGAACTACCTAAAGCGGGGCGGTTTGGGAGAAAAGGTAGCCTGGTCACGAATCTGCCTGACGGGCATCTCGCAGTGTTGTATTGATAGAACAACTCGCACTCGTCATCCTCTGGCTTCCGTCTGTCCGCCGTGGGCGCTCTTGAACTCCCAAAACCTCTGCAGCACCTCTGACAGCACACTACCATAGAGGACCGGATCCCCTTCTGGTAGGTCCTGAGGTCTCAAACTGGGCCGAAAACAACATACCCCTGTGGTATCTACGGCCACCAAACCAGTTTCCTGGAGTACCTTCTTCCTACCGCACCATAATCTCCGAGGACGTCTGACCCGAGAAGTACGTCCACCGTACCAGGAGTATCAAAATCAGGATCAGCTAACTCCAACCTGTGGTTAACCCTCGTACCGTTGGTGGTAACCTAACCTGAGGAGTTTCCCAACCACTTCATCCAGCACCACGGCTGAGACTTGATAGCTGACCCTGTACATGTGCTACCTAATGCGAACTCAAAGTTCGTCTGACCCCGAATGTCAGGCACATTTAGGCCCCGATGCCTACAGCTTCATCCTCACTTGGCTGTACATTTAGGCCTAGCCTACTCACCAGCTTACTCGATACAATACATCCCTGAGCCCTGTATCCAGTAGGGCTCTTACTTGAATGGTCCGGCCACCGTATCCCCATACCCAAATCTTAGCCGTTGGCAAAGTACCGTGATTGGACGGGAGCCGAAGCTGATGAGTAGGCGGCGATTACCTAGCGGGAATCTAAACGCGGTGAGGCCGCGTCCCGCGGGTATCCTCGCTACCCAAACCTGTGTATGGGTCCCACTCCTGCTGGTAGGGAGGTCTGCCCATAAAGGCCATGGCTGGAGTTCTATAGTACCCCGACGGCAAACGTCCGTACCGAGGTTGCGCCTGTAGCCGCGGGTACTCAGGCATAGGCGGAGGCATGCGTGGGTCTTGAGACCCAACCAGGTGGCTCAAGCCCGCAGAATACTGCATGTACCCTGGTGGCTGCCTAGTGCTCCCCTGACACCCGCCCGTTTGATCCCGTACCTGGGATGGGTGTCGCCGCCGTTCTTCTGCCCGATGCGGAGGTGGGCTCCTCCTTGGAGGTGGGGAGCGTTGCTCCCTCCGTTGGTGGGCAGGCTCCTTCGCTGATCCGATCCAGCGCTGCCCCGGCGTCTCCGGAGCGATTCATGCAGAGCAGCGGATGGTGTGCACCCTGGCAGTACCTACAGTTGGTGCTTGAAGGGCACTCTCGCACCTGATGCGGCCCCAGGCACCGATAACACCAACGCCTCTGCTGTGCCACACCCGTCTCCTCTGAACCCGCTGCGCAGCAAACTCCTGACACGCTGTCACCCCGTGGCCTGTCTCCCTGCAGTAGGCACACCCTGATTCCAATGCGGTGTTGTACCGCCTGGGTTGCCTACTGTTGCCTCCTCGCGCGGTGCACCCGGCCGTTCCGGGTGGCGAGGGCAGAGGTCTCCTGCGAGGCTTCACCAGCCTGGACGTCCACTCGCCTGCTTTCGGCCTCGAGAAACGACTTCAGATCCTCGTAGGTCGGGAGGTGATCCGAGGACTTGCCCCATGGAGCTGCTCGAATCGAGCGACCATTTCGCTCGGCAGGCGGCGAAGCACTGTGTGGACCAAGATATAACCGTAGCCCGCCACTGGCAAACCCTGTCGCTCTAGTGCGCTGACCGCGACACTGACTGGGTGGAAGATTTTCTCGCGGAGGTCCGTACCTCGCGTTATGGTTGGTATTGACAGCCACTGGTCTAACAGCCTGTCTACAATCAGGCGCTTGTTCCGATACCGGTCGGTAAGGATCTTCCACGCCACCTCATAATTGCTATCCGAGACAGCCAAATGCGTCAGCAATTCGCGAGTCTCCCTGTAGCCTGGACATCAGCTGAGCCATCTTGTACGCCGGCGTTATGTCCGTCCGTGTGTGGACCACACTGCTATACAGGTCCTCAAACGCCGGCCAGTCGGCGTAATCGCCTGCAAAGACTGGAACCGTAACAGGCGGAAGAGGCACCTGTAATCCTTGTCCTTCTTTACCACGGAATGGCTTTCCCTTTTCCGTAACGTCGCCTAGATATGTCCGCAGCTGCCTGCTCAATGTCCTGTGCCAGCTCCAAGCACTGGCTTACATCGCCCTCGACCAGCACCTGATCTTCAGGGTTAGGAGCTCCTCAAGGAGCATGAGGCACTCTGTGAGGTGCTCCGACACAACCCGAACCCGTTCATCAGCCTGTAGTGCACTTTTCCAGAGCGCGTCCTCCCGGTCCTCGCGGCCGATCATTGCCGCTGTGGTAGTAAACCACCTTAATTCTGTCTTTATAGCAGCCTTATACCTGGCGATCGAGGAGCCATGGTACCAACTTTTACACACTCGACTTAATAAAAACGAAAAACCAATAAACAAATACCGCAAAATAAATGTTAGTTGACTAGCCTAGACCCCACCGATAGGGTACCGTTCACTGGGCAAACAATATAGTCACAAGAAAAAACGAAACAATATTTTTCAAAATTAATAAAATATGTGGGTATGTAAAAATCACGCTTAATATTAAACCACGCTCTGCTACCAAAAAATGTTTGATTCCGAAGCTGATCTTAGCGCAGTGGAAGCAAATTAAAGTTATCTTAAAATCTAAAACTAAATGGTCGATCAGCCTCGGAACAACATTTGACTACGATTCGTAGTGCTCTTTACTATAGCTAAATAAAATAAATTTAATGAGAAATTTTGTTCCGAGAAATTTCTGTTCGAAATTTCTGTTTCCCAATGTCTGCGACGGCCCATAATCTCCTACAAGATGACTAATATTTTACTGTACTACCGCAGCTCATATCTAAAGTAAATGCCAAAGTTCCGGTTGTACTAAAGGTCATCAAGTTGGTGACCTCCACGTAGTGTTGCTAATCACACAAATAAAGTACTTATACAAAACTACCAGCGAATTGCTCACCGTGCGGTAAGTATGACGCCGCCGTTCCCTTGTGAGTCTAGATATGACAGGAAACAGGTATCAGGATTTTGGAACACGTTTGGATAGGAACTTAAACACTAGACTCACGGCATCCGGATACCAACTCGAGCTCGCAATCCGTCACTCCAACAATTTTCACCACACAAGAAAACAGCCACGTTGGCTATCACGAAACTTGCCCAGTTCGCATTCAAACACATTCACTTGGTTTCACTTCCGCACCGAACAGGGAACTCTTCCCTGGCAGAATCTGCGCATGCGAATAATAAAAACACTAAAATTACATTAAAATATGTGCCTAACAGACCGCGGCGCACACGGGTACCGAGAGAACAAAGCAAGATGGCTATCGTCAGCCGCGCGGCGCACAGGGCGAGAGGAATGTAAGATGGCGCCGGCCGGACCGTCAACGTCACAGGCCGCGCGGTCCGTCAGACGAAATGGCGCGAAACTCAAATCGTATTCGCGCGCGTATGGTACGAAACTAAACAATATCAATAAATACCTTTACAACAATTTATTATGGCTAGGTTCAACTCGGGGATGAGGTGCAGGTGGATCTGGTGCAAGATCGTGATGTGGTCGAGCCGGCTTCAATGCAAGAACGTGATGATGATGATGATGTCCCTACAGACGTATCCGTCGACGGCGGCACACTGTCAAGTACTTCTTTGTTCGTGAACACGAATGTGACTCAAAAACCGAATTTAGATTTGAAGGTTCGGTCGCAAGCAGCGCAGTGAAGCTGCCCGCTTTCATTGTACGTATATACTTGGGCCACGTATGGCGAATAAAGAACCTAATATGACGTTCGTGGTTGCCTTGAGTTCCTCTGAGATTTCAGTTCATTCCAGTGAGCGTCAAAGTCGTCGCTGGTGCCATGAGGACCATCCGGTGGAGGTCGCGAGCCGTTTCCGTAATTCGAGCTTGTACAGTGATAGTAATAAGTGGATATAGGCACGCTGAAGTTATGCACTTTTAAAATCGTTTACACGTTGTGTTTACATCTTATACACACACATGCAAAACAATGCGCGCTCCTCGATACTCACTCTTAATACAACCGCTTTAAATTCAAAACCTCAGAACAATTGCTACAATAACCGGTGAAGTTACTGCTATATGTCGCAGCGATGTTAATCAAACCAGGTTTTTGACCACAAACCAAAGAGCAGTAGATAACAAAGGTAAAATTCAATTTTATCATAAAAATTAATTTGTTTTAGGATTTTGATCGAAAATCTATAACAATATAGGTTTCCGATCATGAATCTGAAGTAGTTTAAATTAAATATGGTAAAGTTATTGCCAAAAACATTAATATAATGTAGTCTTTGATTAAGAACTTGATTTGGTTTAGGATTATGATAAAATTTGCAAAACTTACGTTAAAAATTTTGTTATCTCAAGCGCCTAGCTTTTTTGACAAAAACCCAGTTTTATCAAAAACTACGACATAGAATGACGCTGAACGCTGCACAATGCTGCCCATTCCCTGGATTCCACCCTTGTATACCCTCGGGTAGAAATAGAGTGATGCTATTTTAAGCCGTGGAAGTAACATTATTTCAAAATTAAAAATAAAAATACTTAAAATGTTTAAAGAAAGCTTAAAAATCCTCAGAGGTCAATCATTATTTTATATAGTGAAAGGTCAAGGTGTAAAATTTCACATAACACGTGTCTTTAGTTTAATTACGATAAAAATACTTAAAGAAAAAAGTTCAAATAAAAAAGAAACGACCCATGAAGATACGAACCATGACATCCCTGATTGGTAGACCACTGTCTTTACCAATGCGCCATCCGAACATTTAACACGGAGTGCGAAATTTTGTTACCGATTTCACTATTAGTCATTATTGGAACGTGCTTGATTAGTCATCTTATTCTTTTGCTACAATGGGTTTACTACGCGCTTCTTTGTATGTGTGAGTGGAGTTTGGCTTCAAACGACTTTAGAATTAAAGCTCATGTGCATGTCTCTGTAAAGTCTATATGGAATTTTGTAAGTGTCTGTACCATTGTAAGGTACCTACATCAACTTGCTGCAATGCCAAAGTTAAATAACTATCAACTTTAGTTGTTGCTTGACTTGTTACAAATGGCGTTTATTTAATGGGAATAATTATTTATTTGTTACGAATTAGGAGTTTTCAAGTTACTGAAAAGCAAAAAGCAGAATAAACTCAAAATGTTAGTACTGCAGAATTGATGCAGGGTGCAACGGGTCGTTGGACGACTCGGTGTTTCACTCGAAAATAAGAAGAAGTAAAATTGGTTTTTGACTGAGAGTAGTTATGCAGGTAATGCAAGTTCGTGTATTGGGAAAACAGCTTTTACGACGCGTGTTGTGCGGAAAGGCAGATGGCCACAACCGTTGGGCATATTTAGATTTTAACATAGGTATTTTATACCTATCTCAAATACATACCGTGTTCATGGGCTGTGGTAAAACATGTTTTCTTTTTTTTCAGTATTATGTCGAGTTCAAGTATCCATAAGGGTCATCAATCAGTAATACAAGGGCTGCCAGCTAGTCATTACCATACAATCGTCTGATGAAATGTGAAAATACTGCTCCTAAGATGTTCAGTAACCTGAAGGCACTATTTACATGAGTATTAGCTACTTTAAAACCGCCACTCGTTGGATCTAATACGCTGTCCTGTGATGTAAAGCTGCTAACTCGGTCCTGATGATGGCGATGCCAATATAAGACTGGTGTAAGGTTGCAGAACTCATAGTTGCAAACACCTTATGGACATTAACTTGCTTACTGGTGATCCTTAAGGACGTGCAGTCTCTTGTTCAGCAAAGATGATTATGAAGTTGATGAACTTGCATACGATGTTGTAAAATAGAGTTAAATGGCCAGATTTTGTTACATGAAATTGTATCGAGCTACTTGATGGAAGTTTACAAGTTATTTAGAATTCTAAGCTTTATTCCATTAAAGCGATGCATGAACAACCCTGAACACTAAAAAAGAACTGAGCAATGTCACAAAAAGGTGAATCGTAACTATAGTCGGGGAGCATAAGGAGAAATTAGAGTAATTGCTCAAGCGCGGCATATGATCGTACATTGGGATTCTTTGTACCTGTCGGTCAAGTGGTCTTGTCTAGAGATTTTTATCCGGTGAGTCAGATTCATGTTGGTTGGCTGTTATGAACTGATTGACTGTTACTGTCGTGCAATGAAATGATACGGTTGGATGCCGTGACGGCGGTGGTTACTGTGGTGGTTGAAGGGGTCATGTCGTACCAAGCCATGCAGCTTAGAGCGGCTGGTTGAAAGGACACATGCAGTTCAACGTTTAGATGTATGTGTCTGGTCGAAAGGACATCCAGGTCTAATGGTGGATCGTCCGGGCTACACCCAGGTGGGTTTAGTTGAAGGGACATCCTGGTCTGAAATGGATCGTGCCGGGCTACACCCAGGTGGGGTTAGTTGAAAGGACATCTAGTTCTGGACCAGATCGTGCCGGGTCACACTCAGTTGGGGTTAGTTGAAAGGACATCCTGTTCTAGACTGGATCGTGCCGGTCCTGACACATGGTGGTTGATTGGATTATTGGTGGATTACACGATTGAGACACATGGTGATTACTGATGGACTACACGCTGACAGACTGGACTCGTCAGGTTGGACGAGCGGGTGTTTTGAAATGGAGCATTGACTGCTTGCGTGATTGTTATAGATACACCTGCTGAAGCGCCCAAGGGAAGCGCCCGAGGACGGTCGCATGTCAGTCTGGCCGTGACGGCGCATGCCGCCTCTTTGCTTCAAGATAGTCGCTGGTTGCTGGCTGGGACAAGATTGACGTCTGGTCAATCTGGAGAAGCGTCAAAGCTGGAGCGCTGTCAATGATTTTCTTCAGAGAAAAACCATCAGCGCTGCAATCTGAACGAATCTCCGCCGCCCCAGGAAATATCGTAACGTATTGTGTCGTAGTTGCCCTAGGAGGGCTCTTTGAGTTATCCTGTGTAGCTGTACTATAGAAATATCGTATCATTAACTAGTCGGTATGGACGTCCATGATGGTGGCGGTGATCCGCCATTAAATATATACCTACGCGTGTTTGCCAGATTTAGGGATCCTACTCGGCTGCCCGTTATTTGTTATTGATTCCTGCGGGATAGCACAGGATGGCATAAGCAATGTAGGTAATATAGGTATAACTCGTGGCGCGAATTCAATTAAGAAGTTCATTTTCTTTATAATTGATTTTATTCAGGTATTTGCTTTGCTACAACCAGAAAATTGATTTACTTGTATTTAATTATAACGCTGAATCAATGTGTTTCATGCTTCTAACATTAATTGATTTTACGGTAAATAGGCATACGTAAAGGTAAACGATGACTTGGTCGCACCGCATGCATCACATTTTACCGACCGACGGCTTAACGTGCCCATCCGAAGCACGGAACCATCTTACTTACGGACAATCAGGTGGTTCTGCCTGCAATGTCCTAACCAGACTGGGAACAAATTCACAAAGTGATAAATATCAACTTTGTGAGTGAACCCACCGGAAATTGAACCCGGAACCTTTGCGTGGCAGGCAGGCATACTAACCTCTGCGCCACATCGGCTGTCGGTTTAAGTTAGGTTAGGTTAGGTTAGGTTAGGTTAGGTTAGGTTAGGTTTTTTTTTTCGTGGAAGGAGGTAATCTTCAAAGATACCATAGGCCCGGGCGTTATGGCATGCCCGACTCCGCTGGGAAGATGATCCAGCTACCTACGAACTAAACCTCCTCCTTCAGATTATCGTTAGTATTAATCCAACGATTTGGTCTGGTATGCATAATGGGACTCTGATATTTTTACATTGTTCTTTACAATTTCAGTTACTTTACTAGCGCATGCACGTACACGTCGCATTTGGTTAAGTAAATGCGATGTGTACTAACACTGAACTTATGCTACTTACATACTAATTATTTACATAGATATGTTTGTTTTTTTTTTTTTTTTTAATTATAGTTACATAAATTAAATAAATTTCCCTCCTTGACTAATTTTACATGAATCTTATTTCTAGCATCTTATTTCTAGTATCTTATTTTTAACTACTTCTATTGCTTAAACTATATAATCAATTTTGAGCCATTTTCTTTGCCTAATGTGGCATGAACCTTATGAGCATATTCAGGAATATTTGACAAGAAGCGCCGTCATTGACAATGGCAGGTAAGTTTTCTATGGTTAACTTGGTATCCATTCTGCATTCACAGTCGTAACGCATTGCCCCAAACCTTGGGCAGTCTACAAGTGCATGTATTACATCTTGTGTCGTTTCCTTGTCGCAACTGCAGAATGGATTATCAATCAGTTTAAAGCGGTGCAGGTATTGACGAAATGCTCCGTGCCCTGTGAATATCTGTGCCAGAGAGTTGGTCATTTTCAGCTTGCGCAAAACCTTGTAGGCCTGTTTAATGTCGGGAAAGAACGTTTTAGTGATAGCGCCCTGCGTTGAGTCAGTGTACCTACTCTGCCAGTTGGCTAGGGTATTATCCCTTATCAGCCGTTTTGGCAGAGATAGTGGGAATTTATCGTACACGGGCTTAGTCTTGCTCTTCAAAGCGGCTTCGCTAATTCATCAGCTCTTTCATTTCCAGGGATGCCAGCATGAGCTTTGATCCAAAAGTCTGATTTCGCCGCCTAGCATCGTGATGTCACTGATCAAGGTCTGTATCTCAGCAACGATGGGGTGCACAGAGTCAGGATCACACAAACAATCTAGTGCCGATCTTGAGTCGCTTATTATATTGCATTTCCTGTATTTTTGGTATTTAGTCATGTGACTTACTGCCTTGGCTATTGATATATTTTACTTTTAGAAAAATGTTACATATATCAAGAAGAATCTAAAAAACTAAAATTATAACATAATTTAAAATATTGAAAAATATATACATAATTACAGTTGCATCCCCTGTAGTTTTCTACTTACTTGCTACGATCTACATTTAGTTTATTACTTACTTGCTACCATTTTCCTTACCAACTACATTCATTATTCTTAAGGCAAATTTCAGAAAAGTTGAGCGGCGATCGTCATCATGTATCGCAATATTTAGCGTGTTTATACTAAGGCTAAGGTCCATCCTGCATTCGCATTCGAATCTCTGTCTTGCAAATCGTGGACAATCTAACAAAAGATGTGTGATGGTTTGTTCAGTCTCGTCGTCGCAATTGCAGAATGGATCTGTTGCCAGCTTAAATCTATGCAAGTATTTCTTATTGCCTCCATGGCCTGTAAACAATTGTGCTAGTTTGTTGTTCATGTTCTTTAATTTCCTGAGAACCTTGTAGGCGGGTTTTACTTCAGGAAAAAAGACTTTGGTGACTTCGCCCGTCGTTGAGTTGATGTACTCATTTTGCCATTTGCTGATGCTTTCTTCCCTGATGAGGTGCTTTGCATAAGATAGGGGGAATCTGTCGTAGGCAGATCGTGTTTTACACTTTAGTGCCGCTTGCTTGGCCAATTCATCAGCTCGCTCATTTCGTGCAATCCCATTATGAGCTCTGATCCAGAATAATTGCACGTCACCTCCTGTTGCTTTTAGGGTCGCTATTTTTTCCCGGATTTCAACCACGATTGGGTTTAACGACGACGGGTCCCTTATGCTGTCAAGTGAGGCTCGTGAGTGACGGATAATATTTGCCTCTTTGGATTTTATTTTCCATCAGAAATTCCAGAGCCCTAAGAATGGCCGACAATTCAGCAGTAGACGGAACAATAGCTTTCTAGGCGGATTAGGAACTTCTTTGTTTCCTCTGGTTCTTTCCAGCATGATACTGCCGCACCCACTTTGCCCTCTATTTTACTGCCGTCAGTGTAGATATTTAAGTATCCGTTAGATATAGAGTCGATGTCTTCCTGGCTCTCTATCGTGCCATAGGGGATGTAAGGATGTAAAATCCTGAAAATGAGGTTTTTCAGCTATATCTCCACGAATACACAACACAATTTTATGAAATTAAAAATTTAAAGTCTTTAAATGAGCGCGCAGCGGAAAGTTTTTTCAGAATTTAAAAATTTCTTGTACATCCGGAGAAAATGGCTTCCAAAAATGAGAACTTTGACAGGCTGTCAAAAGTTTTTTATAAGTCCAAAAATTTAAAAATTTTGTTCTGATTTTTTGATAGGATGTTGTCTTGCCGCCGGCAATCCAAAAACAGCCGGACGCACCTCCTCTTGAAAGTGACCCAAAGTCAAACTTGTTTTTGCAATAACTCACTCATTATAGGCGCAAAAATCTCATAAAAATCACAAAATGCACATTCACCAGTAGACAAAGAATCAGTAATAAAAGTATATGTCGTCGATCTCAAATCGCAGCGCACGCGTGTAAAGTTTTAAACTAAGGTAATCTGACCTTCAAAGTAGTTTCTGGTGTCCAATTCCTCTCACTGAAATCCTCATATGGCACTTGACACCTTCACACGCGGGACGCCTTTGCGCAACTTTTGAGGTATCACAATTGAAAATCGGACAACTATTTCCAATTTTTTCGAATTTTTGAGTGCGGAGCACCTGCAAAACTGATCCGGTCGCGACGGAGGGAGGGACGCAACTGGGTTAGGTTAGGTTAGGTTAGGTTAGGTTAGGTTAGGTTTTTTTTTTTTTTTTTTAATACTTGCTCCTCCAACATAATCGGAGAATGTAACCCCCCCGACATCAATTTACAATTGCTTATTTACTAGACTTACATTTACGTCTTATTTCTACTTATTTTGCTACTTTTCAGGGATTGGTTTTATCTTGGTTGTACATTTTACTTGCTGGCAAATTTACAACTGTTAATCCAGATGGGATTTTACAATTTTCTTATTTCATTATTTCGTCTTATGTACCTAATATTTTAATCAAACATATTTTATTGTCTGCTTATATCTATAATAATTTATTATGACTATCATAATATATATCAATATATTATATAATCATCTTTCTTACACTATTTTGTTTTGTTTTCCTTATTTACTATTTTTACTATCTCTACTATATATTCTATGAACGATTTTCTTAATTTTTTATTTGCTAGAAATTTAGGCAGATTATCTGCCACTACATATAATTTAAATTTCTGTTCCAGCTCATATCGCTGTTTACCAAAGATTGGGCAATCCAAAAGCAAGTGAGGTACCGTTTGTAGTTTGTCTGGGTCGCAGGTACATGAAGGGTTCTCTTTGCATCTGAATCGAGTCAGGTACTCAGAGAACCCTCCGTGTCCTGTAAGTGCTTGTGTCAATTCTTTTGTTATAGTTATTTTTCTTATAATCTTATATGCTTCAGCGCTTGGGAAAAACATTTTAGTGGTGGAGGCCGTTTCGCCGTCTCGATATCGCCGGTCCCACTCATCAAGCGATTCCATACGGATTGTTCGCTTGATGAATGAAACCGGACACAGGTCGTAGTCGGGTTTCTTTTTCGACTTCAGGGCAGCCTCCTTTGCTAATGCGTCCGCCCTCTCGTTGCCCTCCAGTCCCACGTGGGCCTTTATCCAGAACAAGGAAACGCTCTTGTTTTGGGTATTGCAGTTTCGTATGGCGTTCCTAGTTTCCACTGCTAAGGATGAAGGGCATCGGGGTTAGCGACTGTCTGGAGAGCTGCCATGGAGTCGCTAAAGATCGCGAATTCGGTCTCCTTTCTCCTTTGAACTTCTCATTGCATAGCAGAGGGCCAAGAGCTCCGCCTGATAGACGGTGCTAAATGGCGGTAATGCAAGTTTGAGGTTTTAACTTCGACATCTCCTCTCCATATGGAAAGTGCTGCCCCTACCTTGCCCTCAATCTTGCTACCGTCAGTGAAAATGCGAACTTCGTAATTGCAGTGGTTCAGATATTGCTCCTCGTCTATCAGGTTTCCCAATTCTATGCTGGTTTGTTCTGCTGGATGAGGTTTTTCCAGGGCCGATGCCATCCGCTCGACCTCTCGATCTCAAGCTTTGACCGGGGCATACCTTTTGGCCTCGTATAGCGAAGCCATTTCACGGATCCGGAGGTCAGAGGGCACTCAGCCAGGATCAGTGCTGAGTTTAAGGATGTCGTTTTGTAGGCTCGACACAACTTTTGTGCGATGCTCCGTTGGATTGTGTCAAGTTGCTTTCGCACTCCCAGTTTATTTGATGTAGGGGCCCATGCTGCTGACGAGTAGAGGATGATTGGCTCTACTACCGCGGTGTAAATGCATCTTATGACGTCTGGATGTAAGCCCCAACTGACTTTGGCTGCTCTCGAAAGTTGTTTATAGATCGCCGTTGCTTTGGCACATACGTTTGTGACGTGCTTATTAAAAGTCAGTTTATGGTCGATTGTGAGGCCCAATAGTTTTATTTCCTCAGACATACAAATGTCAACACCGCCCATGCTGAGGTGTGGCGTGTCATGTTTCAGCTTACGTGTCAGAACCATGGCGCAAGTTTTGTGTGGCGCAAACTTAAGCTTGTTCATGACCCCCCACACCCGAACATACTCAAGAACGGCATTTGCATGTCCCTGGACTTCCTGTGCCGTCTCACCCTCGAACACCAGGACCACATCATCAGCAAAAGCCTGAACATAGTAACCCCTCCCCTCAAGTCCCTTCAGCAATGGATCCAATAAAAGATTCCACAGGATCGGGCCTCCAATGGATCCTTGTACGCATCCTTTTTCAGTATTTTTCCGGTATTCTGTGCCAAGGTATCTGACTGCCACCGTTCTGTCGGTCATATAGCTGGACATGACTCTCCTCAAGTTCACAGGGCATTTTTCTTCAGAGAGTCTAACCTTTATGGCTGGCAACCAGGCGCTGTCGAAGGCTCCATCTATATCCAATGAGACTAGCGTTAATAGTTTCTTTTCGTCTAGTTTTGTGCGGATGTGTTGCATTAGGGTATAGAGGGAGTCCTCAGTGCTCCTCTGTGGCATAAAGCCATATTAGTGTGTGCTCATATGTGGAAGGATGTAATACTTGAGGCGAGCCACCAGCATTTTCTCGTATATCTTTCCCAGCAGTGGCAATAAGCCAATTGGTCGATAGGATTTCGGCGTGGTGTAATTATCCTTGCCAGGCTTACGGAGTATTACCACTGTGGCTTCTTTCCATGAACGGGGGAAGTACTCCAGTTCAAGGCACTTATTGAGGAGGGCCAGAAATAGCTGTGGATCGTAACTTATCGCTTGTGAGCATATGTCTGCAGTCAAACCGTCAGAGCCTGGGGCCTTTTTTGCGTTAAAGGATGATGCCGCTCTTTTTAGTTCGTTGAGTGTAAAAGGCGGATCACGACGCTCATCATCCTCCTCATTTACTACTTCCGCCAAAGCTCTTAGTCGTGTGTGCTCTTCAAGATCTTTTTGTCTATCGTCTCTTGGATAAAAGGTTTCAGCTATAAGTTTGGTTGAGTCCTCCGCATTAAGCACCTCTCCGTTCACCTCCATTGGCAAGTCTTCCTCCCTCTTTGACGTCCTTCCTATAACTCTGTAGATTCCTTCCCATACTCCTTCTGTATCTTGTTTCTCACAGAAGTTTTTCCAACTGTTTACTTGTGCTCTTGCGGCCGCTAGTTCGTATTCTTCTTTCTGTTTCAGGTATTCTTCTATTACCTTTGGCTTTCTTATGGGCGCAGCACAACGGATTCTCCTCTTTTTCTTGGCTACTTCTCCTTTCATCTTCGCGAGCTCCTCAGTCCACCACGGTAGTTTAAGTACTTCGGCATTCTTTTTCGTTGGTATGGATTGCGCAGCTGCTTGGTCTATTGATTTGGTATATTTATCTATTGCAGAATCTAATTGGTTTTCATATTTAATTGCTTTTAAGTTATCTATTGTAATTTGGTATTGCTCTATAATTTTGCCCATTTTCTCACGAAACTGAGCCCAATTTGCTTTTTTAGTGTTAAATTTCCGTGTAGTTCTACTTATTTTTTGTCCTACTGATCTTTGTAATCCCACCTCGAATCTAATACCATTGTGGTCTGATACGGTGAGATCATCGACTACTGTCCATTTGTCCACCAAATCTAGAAGGTCCGCCGTGCAAGCAGTTACGTCAACAAAGCTCGTGAGATGTTGTCCGGCCCTAATCACACTAAAAGTTGGGATGTTACCTTTGTTAAGCACTTAGGTTAGGTTAGGTTAGGTTAGGTTAGGTTAGGTTAGGTTAGGTTAGGGTAGGTTAGGTTTTTTTTTTTATGTACGTTTCGCTGTGGTCCTCTGACATGGAGATCAGAGACTTTGTATAGCTAGACGTGGACTTCGACGACTCTCTTTTATTATTATTAGTCCTTATTCGTTTGGGGTGGTACAAGGCTCGGGTTTTATGTTCAGGAGCTCTGCAGCCATTTAGTAGCGCATGCGATTGTTTTATAGCTAAGTTAGTTGATATAATTATGCTTATGTAATATAGTCCTATAATTCCTTAATTTTAATCTATTACAGTAAAATTATCTTAATTTTTATCTTACAAGTGTTAATACCAACTTACAATATGTACATATTCTTATAATATGTAGTATTGCAAGAATTTCTTATTCTCTAATTTTTATTGACTTTTAATTTTTATCTTATATTATACCTATTTCTTTTATCATCTTATGACATCTTATATTTATCTTGTTTTATTGGACTTTATAATATGCGTTGCTACATTGATTGCGAATTTTTTGAATGGGATCATAGTCTTTTTGCTTGCCAAGTGATCTTTCAAAGTGTTTAATGCCAATTTTTCCTTAGTTACTATCTCATACTCGGTTCTTTGCCTTTCAAAGACTGGGCACTCTAATAGAATGTGTGGAACGTTTTGCTCTTTTTCCGGGTTTCAGATGCAGCCTGCGTCTTCTTTTAGTTTAAACCTATTTAGGTATTCCGCGAAACCGCCATGACCTGTTAGCACCTGCACCAGGACTGGATTGAGAGCCAGGCGTTTTACTATGCGGTATGCAGCTACTGCTTCAGGGAAGAAGACTTTTGTAGTACTGGCGGTATCCCCTTGTTTATATCGATCATTCCATTTACTAATCGTGTCCTCTCTTATCCCCTTCTTCACGAATGAGACTGGGCATCGATCGTAATGGGCTTTCGTCTTTAAACGCAGTGCTGCTTCTTTCGCCAATTCGTCGGCTCTTTCATTGCCAGGCACTCCTACATGAGCTCTTATCCAAAATAAGTTTACCTTTTTGACGTCGCAATTCAGCAATCTCTCTTTAATTTCGAACGCCAATGGATGAAACGCATTTTGGTTTTTAGCAACTCGAGCGATGATTTAGAGTCGCTAAAGATATTGCTGACTGGATATTTCTTTGCTACCTGGATAGCCTGGTAAAGGGCATACAGTTCCGCCTGGAACACCGTGCGAAAGGTTCCAGTTTGTACTTCTACCCTCTTTCTCGTTGCCGTCCACCCAGCATGTGGTGCAGCTCAACTTTCCCTCGATTTTGCTTCCGTCCGTAAATATGTGTGGTCCAGATAGTTGGTATTTTTCCATTGTTTCAGGAAGCATGTTTTCGAGGCATTGGAATTGGATCTCGATCTCTGTGGCTGGGTGGGGTGCCTTTAGGAAGCATACTCTCTCTTCGGTAAACGATGACTTGGTCGCACCGCATGCATCACATTTTACCGACCGACGGCTTAACGTGCCCATCCGAAGCACGGAACCATCTTACTTACGGACAATCAGGTGGTTCTGCCTGCAATGTCCTAACCAGACTGGGAACAAATTCACAAAGTGATAAATATCAACTTTGTGAGTGAACCTGGAAATTGAACCCGGAACCTTTGCGTGAGCAGGCATACTAACCTCTGCGCCACATCGGCTGTCGGTTTTAAGTTAGGTTAGGTTAGGTTGGTTAGGTTAGGTTAGGTTAGGTTAGGTTATGTTAAGGTTGGTTATTTTAGGTTATGTTAGGTTGGGATTGGGTTAGGTTAGGTTAGGTTAGGTTAGGTTAGGTTAGGTTAGGTTAGGTTGGGATTAGGTTAGGTTGGGTTAGGTTAGGTTGTTGGGATTAGGTTGGTTAGGTTAGGTTAGGTTAGGTTAGGTTAGGTTAGGTTAGGTTAGGTTAGGTTAGGTACGTATCGGTACAATCGGATAAGATAGGTTAGGTTAGGTTAGGTTATGTTAGGTTAGGTTAGGTTAGGTTAGGTTAGGTTAGGGTGGGTTAGGTTAGGTTAGGTTAGGTTGGGATTAGGTTAGGTTAGGTTAGGTTAGGATTAGGTTAGGTTAGGTTAGGTTAGGTTGGGATTAGGTTAGGTTGGGTTAAGGTTAGGTTAGGTTAGGTTAGGTTAGGATTAGGTTAGGTTAGGTTAGGTTAGGTTAGGTTAGGTTGGGTTAGGTTGGGTTAGGTTAGGTTAGGTTAGGTTGGATTTAGGTTGGGTTAGGTTAGGTTGGGTTAGGTTAGGTTAGGTTAGGTTAGGTTGGGATTGGGTTGGGTTGGGTTAGGTTAGGTTAGGTTAGGTTAGGTTGGGTTTAGGTTAGGTTGGGTTAGGTTGGGTTGGGTTAGGTTAGGTTAGGTTAGGTTAGGTTGGAATTGGGATTAGAGTTAGGTTAGGTTAGGTTAGGTTAGGTTAGGTTAGGTTAGGTTAGGTTAGGTTAGGTTAGGTTAGGTTAGGTTAGGTTGGGATTGGGTTAGGTTAGGTTAGGTTAGGTTAGGTTAGGTTGGGTTAGGTTAGGTTAGGTTGGAGTTGGGTTGGGTTAGGTTGGGATTGGAGTTAGGTTGGGTTGGGTTAGGTTGGGTTAGGTTGGGTTAGGTTGGGTTAGGTTAGGTTGGGTTAGGTTGGAGGTTGGGTTGGGTTGGAGGTTAGGTTAGGTTAGGTTAGGTTAGGTTAGGTTGGAGTTAGGTTGGAGGTTAGGTTAGGTTAGGTTAGGTTAGGTTGAGTTGAATTAGGTTAGAGTTAGGTTGGGTTAGGTTAGGTTAGGTTAGGTTAGGTTAGGTTAGGTTGAGTTGTTAGGTTAGGTTAGGTTAGGTTAGGTTGGGTTAGGTTAGGTTAGGTTAGGTTGGGTTAGGTTAGGTTAGGTTAGGTTAGGTTAGGTTGGGTTAGGTTAGGTTAGGTTGGGTTAGGTTAGGTTGGAGTTAGGTTAGGTTGGGGTTAAGGTTAGGTTAGGTTAGGTTGGGTTAGGTTGGGGTTAGGTTAGGTTAGGTTGATTGGGTTAGGTTGGAGTTAGGTTAGGTTAGGTTAGGTTGGGTTAAGGTTAGGTTAGGTTAGGTTAGGTTGGAGGTTAGGTTAGGTTGGGGTCGGTTAGGTTGGGTTGGGTTAGGTTGAGGTTAGGTTAGGTTGGGTTGGGATTATAGGTTAGGTTAGAGTTGGATTAGGTTAGTTTAGGTTGGGTTATGTTAGGTTAGGTTAGGTTAGGTTAGGTTAGGTTAGGTTAGGTTAGGTTGGGTTAAGTTAGGTTAGGTTAGGTTAGGTTAGGTTGGGATTGGGTTAGGTTGGGTTGGGTTAGGTTGGGTTGAGTTGGGGTTAGGTTGGTTGGTTAGGTTGAGTTAGGTTAGGTTAGGTTGGGTTAGGTTAGGTTAGGTTAGTTAGGTTAGGTTAGGTTAGGTTAGGTTAGGTTAGGTTAGGTTAGGTTGGGTTGGGTTACAGGTTAGGTTAGGTTGGGTTAGGTTGGGTTGAGTTGGGTTGGATTAGGTTAGGTTAGGTTAGGTTATAGGTTAGGTTGGGTTTGGGATTAGGTTAGGTTGGGTTAGGTTAGGTTAGGTTGAGTTAGGTTAGGTTAGGTTAGGTTAGGTTAGGTTAGGTTAGGTTGGGTTAGGTTAGGTTAGGTTAGGTTAGGTTAGGTTAGGTTAGGTTGGGTTAGGTTAGGTTGGAGGTTAGGTTAGGTTAGGTTAGGTTAGGTTAGGTTAGGTTAGGTTAGGTTAGGTTAGGTTAGGTTAGGTTGGGTTAGGTTAGGTTAGGTTAGGTTAGGTTAGGTTGGATTAGGTTAGGTTAGGTTGGGTTAGGTTAGGTTAGGTTAGGTTGGGTTAGGTTAGGTTAGGTTAGGTTAGGTTAGGTTAGGTTAGGTTGGGTTAGGTTGGGTTGGGTTAGGTTAGGTTAGGTTAGGTTGGGTTAGGTTAGGTTAGGTTAGGTTAGGTTAGGTTAGGTTAGGTTAGGTTAGGTTAGGTTAGGTTAGGTTAGGTTAGGTTTTTTTTTTTTTTTGTATGTTTTTGCTGTTCACTTCTGACATGGTGGTCAGAAATTTTGTATAGCCAAACACGGACTTCGACGACACTTTTTTTATTTTATTAGTCCTTTATCTTTTGGAGGTGGTACAGAGCTCCGGGTTTTAAGTTCGGGAGCCCTGCAGCCGATTTTAGTATTGCATGCAATATTTACACATTGTTAGTTACATTTATAAACTACATAATTTTTTATTAAGTTCTAATCTTTATCATAATTTGCTTTATACAGTTAATGAATTTGTTTTATATTCCTTGGAATATAATAAATACATAAATTTCTTACTTACTATCTCTATACTACAATATTTGTCTCTTACTTTTTATTTTACTTAAAATGTTATTGTGCGTTTCGCAGTACGCATCACATAACATTATTTGCCTTATTATCTAGTCTTATTCCTTAAGATAGTCTTATTTGCTATTTGTTTACAGTATTCTATAAATATGTTCCTTGTTTTTTTGTCGGCTATTATGCTAGGAATAGATTCAACGCTTAGTCTCATGTGTATCTGCTGCTCGAGGTCAAAACAGGCCCTCCCAAAGTTTGGGCATTCGGTAAGTATATGTGGTACCGACTCTTCTACGCCCGGGTCACAGATACACCGAGGGCTTTCCTTACATTTGAATCTGTGCAAATATTGCGCAAATCCTCCATGTCCCGTAAAAATCTGTACAAGGGGGGGGGTAAGCTTTATTTTCTAATTATGGCATAAGCCGCCTCTATACATGGGAAAAATACTTTTGTCGTGGCGCCAGTTTCGTTATTTTTGTAGCAGAGTATCCCATTTTTGCACACTTGCTTGACGGATTTGTCGCTTTACAAACGATATTGGGCACTTATCGTAATTCGCTTTTGTTTTGTTAAGTCTAGCCGCTTCTTTTGCCAGTTCATCTGCCCTTTCATTTCCGTCAACGCCAACGTGTGCCCGTATCCAAAAAGACGTACACACTGCCTTTGTCTTTGATCTTTATCAAGTTTTGTTTCACAGCGAAACCTATTTGATGGAAGCAGTTTGGGTTTTTCAGTAATTCCAGAGATGATCGCGAATCGCTGAAGATATTCACGGTTGTATTATCGGTTGCTTTCAGTGTGATCTCCGTTGCCTGTTGGAGTGCATACATTTCTGCCTGGAAAACAGTGCAATACAGTTCCAGACAGTATTTGAATTTAGTTTCTTTGTTGTTCTCCCAACAGGAAAGGGCCGCTCCTACCTTTCCTTCAATTTTACTACCATCCGTGAATATCCTCATGCCCTCTATTTGGTGTTCCTCTACTGTCTCGTTAGTTATGTCCTCGAGACATGTGAATTCTACTTCCATCTCTTTGGCAGGGTGTATTGCCTTTAGGAAGCAGACGCGAGACTCAACCTCTCTACCGCTGAGCATGTCCTGCGGTTTCCCTCGTTTTGCCTCATACAGCGTGCCGCTTCCTCTATTCTTATGTCCAATGGGAGTAGTCCTGCTAGTGCCAAGGCTGCATTTAGCGAA